>JAFVLL020039342.1:0-45338 GCA_021397915.2 Tor tambroides | reverse complement strand
TGACTATATATATATATATATATATATATATATATATATACACACACACACACACACACACACATGGGGGTGGGGGGGAATGTGGGGTTATGGGGACGTGATATATGACCACGATGTGAGAAATTTTATTTCATGATATCTATCTATCTATATACATATGTATACATACACACACACACACGTACATAGTTATTTTTTATGTAAAAATAAAGAAGTAAATTACAAACCATAAGACAAATACAATAGATACAGATTAAATATTAAATAAACTAATTTTTCTAATTCAGTACATTTAACGTATACATTTAACATCTTTTGTTGTTCGATTAACATTGAGACAGACAGGTATTTAATTAGGCTGTAGTCCCTTTTACGACTGACTGAATGAATGTAATATACTGACACGTATCCAGTTTTCACCCACCTGTTTACATTCACTTAAGCCATAACCGACTGTATTTACTTGAGATACTTCACACGTTGGACATTTTGACAGCTGTGTGTGTGTGTATTTGACAATTCAGGCGCAGAACTGGGATTGCGCAGGCGAGAGAGCGCTTCTGGTGTCTGTCACTCAGTGTGATTCCGCCTGTCCCGTCTTCACTTACTGCAAGTTAATCGATAATGAATTGTGATTGGATGGTAATTTTGCTCTACGACAAGTTTAGTTACCTTTGATTAAGCTGTTCTCGTGTGACAGAACACCACCACTACTACTACTCCTCGCTCTCATCATCCAGTTTAAAGAAATTTTGAAATACGGGACAAAACATGATTTTTTTCAAAATAAGTCGGGACTCTAAAATAGAGCTGAAATACGGGACTGTCCCGGGAAAAACGGGACATCTGGCCACCCTAATGATAGCTGATACGGGGCTGGCGGCCATCTTGAATTCTGAATCGGAACTGGTGGTCATGGCAAGGAAAGATTCAGTGACGGCGGCCATGATGGGTGAGGAATGGAGGTCAGCGGCCATGTTGGGTGATGACTGGTGACTGGTGGCCACGATGGGTGATGATGGGAGATTGGCGGCCATAACAGGATGAGGATTTAGAGGAAGAACCGGATGGAGTGGATTGGGCGTAATACATGCACTCCACGAGCAAGCCCGTGAGAAGATTCTGGGGCATTCTGGAGTACCACTGATCGTCTAAGCCTCCTAGAAACCAAGCTATAAGCTCTGAATCGCCCATTGCGGAAGTTTTGGCCAGCTCACTAAAGACAAAGTCCACCATTGGCCGGCCATTCTGAGTGAGGGAATATAGAGAGTGGTCCATGGTGCTCCAATTCTCCTTATCTTAGGTCTGGTCTTCTGTCACGAAACAGAAGGAAACCACGAGGGTAACAGGGAAGTGAAGGTGTCTTTTATTCACAGGTAAACTGGAAGCAGAGAGGCGGAGAAACAACAGGTAAGCTGGTAAATCTCAGGATAGATCAACCAACTTAGCTTGCTTCTCTAATGTTGTGGAACAACCAATGGTCTTCTCAATTTTTCAATAAAGCTCAAGAAGCAGAGTTCCAGATGCCAAAATAAGACTTTATTGAACACAACAACACAGCCGAGATGACGGCCGCCACATCTGAGTCTTTGTCTGTCCGGGCAGCCATATTTATACCTTGTTCTTATCAGTCTTTTCAACCAAAAATTGACAACTCGGCCTCTGATTGGTCTTACCCCATTAGTTTTGCTACAATGAATTCTTACTGCCCTTGGTTTGCTTTCCAACTCTATACTCATTCTGGTTTGAACCATTTTCCAGATTGCTTTAATCTCATACTCCCCCTGGATGCAGGTGTCCTCATGGCTATTCATCATAATTGTTTGTGCCATCCTTGACATTTTCTTGGAAGTCACCCAGAGTTCACTAGTTCACTGGTGCTGCCCAATGGAAAGTACCATACTTGCCCATTAGGGGGCACCTAAGACTCACAGCCTATATTAAGACATCCAATATTGAAGCAATCATTGAAACAATCACCATATTGATCAGTATATTGATTATGGTTATAGCCATACCTCATATTTTTGAATAAAATATCACAACACATTCCCCCATTTGAGACTTTACCAAGTCTCACCTCTGAACCCTTTACCCAGAGCGCAACATCATGAGTAAACCTCTACCTTCCATCCATCTATGAACCAATAATGGTCCTCCAGTACCTCTTAACAAATGGGTTCTTCATGATGCCGCACTCTGGAGGAAGTTGGAGACAAACATCCCTCCCCACTGTTGACTAGATAAAGAGTAATTGCAATTTTCTAAATATCAAGGTGGGAATACCACCACTTCTAAATTAATGACACAACTCTGATCCAAAGCTACTGAACATAGGCAATGTGGCATTCCCTGTGCAACAGGCCCAGAATGTTTACAGCTAGCTGATGTAAGTTGTCATGGGGTTGTATTAAACACTGCAGTCATAAACCATTTTTTACAATCTCTAATATACTGTATGAATTGATCTGGTAGGTCTGGGTAGGTCTTTCTCTTCATAATCATCTTATTGCTCAATAATTGCTCTATTAAATGACTGGAGATCTCCGCATAATCTTGGATCCATGGCCAACAATATTAGCATCACGTAATCCCTGGTAATGACAGCATTTGCAATATCTTGGGTTTGGAATTTGAGTTATTTCTTTATATCTAGCTTCAAAATGAACTATTGACCAAGATGGAGTGACCAGCATAGATTTATCATCCAAATTTTTGTTCTTGAACACATCTTGGCCTCTTTTAAAAAGCTATTGAAGGAAAGCAATAAAGAGTGTTAGTTTAATAGAATGTGAAGAACTGCTGTGGAACCAGAGAATAAACAAAATGCAATTAATGTGGCCAATCAAGAAAATTCGAGGTGGTCTCTAGTGTTCATTGGAAATGTGCTGTGCTGCTTAGGAAAGGATGAAGTCCTTCTGCTTGCATCAGTGATCAGTTGAACATGTTGAGCTGCAGTTTGCGTGTCTTTCTCCTTTCTGATCCATTTGGTCTGTCAGTCTGTGATGGCATTCAAGGGCTTGGTGTTGCATTGTGATATAGAGGTTTGACTCTGGATGCTGCTCCAGAGTCTCTTTGCCCTTCTTCAGTCTGGCTTTTCATCATGCCAGAGAGGAGGTAATTTTGCATAATTGCATCATGCTTCCTTTGTCATTTTTGCATTAACCCAGTTTCTCTCCATGTCGGCTCCTCCGAAGTATCAACTTCCTCTTTCAGGGGGCAAATGAAGGCCCATGTCTTTTCTTCTCTCTGCAGCCATGTCCTTTTATCTCTCTTTCTCACTTGTTGCACAGTCTTGCTGCTTTCGTTCATGTTGATGCAGCTGCCACAGAACTCATCTGGTCTCATCTGGAATTTGAACACTCAGAGAACCGCATGAATCAAATTAATCCTTTATGAATTCCTCTTAATTTCAGAAGTCTCATCTGGTTTATAAAAGCAAGTTTCCCCATGCCATTTTAATAAAGCAAGTTCTTCTTTGTAGAAAAAGAGCAAGCATCTTTGTTTGCAGAATGCAGAGAACAGCAATCTTTCATTTTGAGTTGCCCCCTTTGTTGTCCCAGTGGGCATGCATAGTATTTTATTACTTATTATATTTATCTCCACATTCTCAAACCTTTTAGGATAAAATCAACAAGTCTTATTGCGGTAAAATGTGTGTAATGTGTCTGTTCAAATCAAAATGTCTGTTTAGCTTGGTCACCCAATCTTGTTCTCGTTCAACAAAATGCACAATGTTATTTTAGTAAACACAGAAATACCAGAAACTCTGCAATGGATCAAATTTCAAATTGTCTCCCAGGGATAACGCGATTCAAATTTCAGATGTCTTCAGATAACAGGTCACTGTATAATACAGTCATAGTACCCACATCTAACATGTCTCTCTCTGTGTTTTGTCTCTTTCTCTCTCTCTCTCTCTCTCTCTATATATATATATCAATATATATCAGATATTTCTATAATGCTTTTTGACAGTAATTTTGATTTCCTCGGGAAACTGCTCAAACCACTTATACTAATGGGAAAACTCCAGTGTTTTGGTGGCCACCAGTTTGTGCAATCCTTCGGATCAATCCCTGTTAGCAGCAGGGCTCTCAAGTTATAGCGAAAGTTTGGAGTGAGATTAGGGGAGGGGCCACACAAAGGGGAGGAGCAACTCAAATATTTGCTGCACCCAAGTTTTTGCTAGCAGTTCAATTTTACCTATTGTTCATAATTGACCTGCACAAATAGAAATTATAACATCTGGTAAATCTAATGAAAGACAAATTCAATCTAATAAAATAGATTTTTGTATTTAAAAATACAAATGTATTAAAAATAAAAAGAAATTTTGCCCCAAACGATCTAACTAAACAGCAGTACATACTGTACACATACAGTAGGATTACAGTACTTACCCTGAGCATGTATGTCAAGCTGTGTGTGTGTGAGAGAGAGAGAAACAGAGAGAGTACACATTTCAGCTTATGTTTCTTTTTTAATGTTGTAAATGTTTGTTGCACATTTTTAATGCCTGATGACAGGGGTAGAGGGCTCCCACTTAAAGCACTGTCATGATCGATAAAAGCGTTCCATCCAGAACCAAATTGTTATTAGTTTTGGTTTTGTTCAAACCCACCATGGAAAACACACTGCATCTGAATTTGAGTGGGGAAGCCTCAGTGCTTTATATGGGAGCCCCCTACCCCTGTCATCAAGCCATCAAAATGTGCAACAAAGACAACAGGGAAAAAAAAATAAGCTGAAATGTGTTCTCTCTCGCTTTCTCTCTCTCTCTCTCTCTCACACACACACACACACACGTTTACTTAGCTATCCAAATGGGGACATTTCATAGGCGTAATGGTTTTTATACTGTACAAACCGTATTTTCTATTGCCCTACACCAACCCTACACCTAACCCTACCCCTTACAGGAAACTTTCTGCATTTTTACAATTTCAAAAAAACTTTGTTTAGTTTATTTTTAAACCCGTTTTACAAATGAGGACGTCCCCAAAGGGAGGTTTTTGGAGATTTTGTCAGGTTTACCTCACTTTTGGGTACAAATTTGTCCCCAAAATATGGTTAAGTAGGTACACACACACACGTTGCCATGTTTGGGGCCAAATTTCTTTGTATTTTTATACTTTTTTTTAAATATGTAAAACAATTTATTTTCTTTATAATCTTTTATCAGATTTACCAACTGTTATAATATCTCTAGTACTTTAACATTCCTTTCAGGAAGCCAAAGCTAAGTTAAAGTTTCTGGTTGCAAAGCAGTTGGAGAGTTGTTTTGTTTTTGTTTTTTTTGACTGCATCAATACTTCAGCAAGAATTTGGCTATATTCCCCAACATCAGCTCTCACTATCTTTTCACAGGCAAGTGATTTCATCCAAGAATCTTAAAATCGAAAAAAAAATGAAGGGGTTACCTACAGCATTCACCGGATCTTTCTCTTCCAGCTTACACTCCATGTGCGCGCGCATCCATGTTCCTTAATAACGAACGCGCTTGCGGCGGAATCGCGTAATTTAAACAGAAACAACAACATCCTAATTTCTGATTGGCTGGTAGGTGGCATTTAACTCTGTATAACTCGAGACAGCTATGAACTCGGCAGAGAACTTCCCTCCGTATTCCCTCGTAATTGTACATACAGCGGGACAAATTATCCCGTCTCAGCGTGAGAATACAAGGTGTGGCGTGAGAGCGTGTGAACTGGTTGAAATGCGTGAGACTTGAGAGCCCTGTAGCAGGCCTGCTTATTGATTTAATTCCCCCATAGACCGGTCAAGCAACATTTATGCAATATTTATTATTTTCTCTTAAGTTCATTTCCTTTAAGTTCATATATTTTCAAATTTACATTTCTTAATTTCCTACTTTACCGATTGTTATTGATTTTTTTTTTTTTTTTTTAATTAATAGAACTAGCAAACTAGGCAGGACTAAGAAAGTCTTTATCTATTGGAGTAGGAATCTAACTGTCTTTTCTTTCAAACCATCCTGCCAAACTACTGAGATAAGATTCTGTGTTATATACCTTATTGTTTCTGTACATCCATTATTTTGGACTAGTCGGCTTATCATGACTCTTCAAGAATGGTGTTTGATCAAATTAAATACTCTTTTGAAACCCTAGAAGCATTCTGACATATTTATACTGTTTACCTTGATCAGAGAAGGAAAAAAGCTTTCCTCTGCTAAAGGGACACTGAAAAAGCAGAACAAACGTCAATTACAGTAGAACAATTATCTGCAGGAAAAACAGTCGATAGCAGCACAGATGGATTTGGGTCTTCAGCAGGCCAATCTTCTACTACTTCATTAACTGCTCTTAAATCATGCACTAAACACCATTTTAATTTTATGTCTTCGCAACTGGCAATATGAATATACAGTATTACAATAACTGGCTGATTCAATCAATACTCGTGTTTCAATCAACCTCCCAGCAGTCCTCTTTATGCCTTCCACAGTCTCTTGTCTTAATAGATGTTGTCCTGGTCTAATTTTAATTCTAACTAGAATAACAAATTTCACTAAACCTACACGAGTACCATGTTAAGACCACAGTCTAGTTGATACCTGTTCTTCTATTTCTTTTAGCAATTAAACTGTTTTTTAATCCATTTTTCAAAAACATCACCACCGTTGGGATGCCTGTCATAATGGCAGCACAAAGTTTTAAGCTATTTAATTTATTTTATTGTATTGGAGAAATGAGAGGACTCTGTATTTGGCTTATGAATTTACTGCTTGTTTCATCATTGATCATAAGCCATTGATCAGCTTCTTTTATTTACATTAATTTTTCAATGAAATACCCTTCCCAACTTCTCTTGCGGCACCCTGTGACCCTTTTATTTTGTATTGTGAAATCAATAGAACTACCTGTCCTTCTATGTCAATTGGCCTTTTATTGCCTTTTATTTTCGAATGCTGGATACATACTTTAATCATATGATGTGCAATGAAATTCTTTTTTTTGACATTCGTGACTTATGGAGTTGCTCTTTCATGTATTTCAGTCACGACAACTCTCGGAAAGGATTGTAAAAGCTTTATTGATAAAATTGTAAAGAGCATGGGTTTGGTTTTGGCGGACTAGATCTGCTATGCTGCTGCTACTGCGGAGCAAGTAGACTTGCTTTGCTAAATGCACAGATCATAGGAACATGCTGCTGCTGCTGCTAGAGAGAGAGGAAGATCCCCCCCAAAGCAGATCTAGGCAGGTGGTGCTGGGGAGGCGGTGGGTTAGCAAGGGGAAACGCATTGCGCGCAGACGTGCAGCATAGAAGGCGTCCGGTTTATAAAGGTACGCAGTAATGATTAAGTGAACTTGATTGGCTGGGAACATAGATTTGAATGGACCAATTAGGGCGCCGATAGAGTTTCATGGCTGAACTACTCATTTGTCTCATTTGTGAATTGTTTTCTCTAAAAATTTTCCCTAAATCTCTTAACCAATCTACATTAGGGTTTTTTTTTCCTGGGCAGCCCTAAAAAGCCCTGATCTGGTCCATAACATGAGTTCACTAGACCTTGTGTTTTCTTTTTCTTTTCTTTTTTTGCCATGAATTGGTAGGACCGTCTCGTCTGTTGTGTCCAGGCTGTTTACATCCCCAGCACACTCCTGGTAGGCCGTTGACTCTCTGTTGGCCATTGTTCTGTCTTTTCCCTCTTTGGCCTTCTTGTTGTGGTCTTGTCTAGTTTGCTTGGTTTGAATGTTCTGGTCTTGCATAGATGACAATCTGTGCCAGTGGCTGCAGCATGTTTTCAGTGGCAGTCGTGTTCTGGATGACAAATACTGCTGCTGTACTTTGAGCAACAGGGTTAGGCATGTTTACAGGAGCCATCACTACTGATTGTTCTTCTTTGAATTTGACTGCAACTTGAATCTTCTTTTTCTTGCAGGTTAATTGGACTTCAGACTGACCACATCTTCCAGCTTGACTTTACTCTTGGTGGCATAGCATCCACTACAATGGTTCTAAACAGTGCTGTCATCACAGGATCTCCCTCTGGGTCTCTTTCCACTTCTTGTTTCCAATGTCTCAGTTGTCTCTGGATGTAGGTGGTTGGATTCTCTGTATCACCAATTGGTACCGCTTTCAGTGACATTGGGTTCATCTGCGTTGGGTATTCAGTTCTCAAAGCAAGCCATATCTCAGCCCGATGTTTGTCAAATGGGGTCCCATCCATTCTTGGATTGTCAATTGCTTGATGCAGATGCACCCCTCCAAGGATTTCATTCATCTTGGATACCCCCAGGCATTTAGCCAACAATGCTTTGATGTCTCCTATCACTAGTAGCTTGCCTATTGTCTCTTCAAGCACTTTTATCCATTTTTCTGCCCACTCATGAATTTTGGGAAGGCGAGCTATCAGTTCATCAAGGTCTTGATTGTCACAGGGCATATACGGTTCTTGCCTTTGCTTGATCAGGACTGGACACTGCATTGGGTTTTTGCTGGGTTCATTCATGCTACTAGTACATCTCATCAGTCTATGGTTTTTTCCTCGCACACAGCATGGCTCTTCTTCCCTCTGCACATCCTCAAGGAGTAGTGTGCCTGTGATGTTTTTGTACTCTTGTCTGTCAGGATTGTTTGAGGGGACTCTGGTCTTTGATTGTATGTTTCTTTCTCTCAATTCCATCTTTGCCAGCTCTTTTCTCAGGGCTTGCTTCCCTTTTACCTTGTCTCTCTTTCTTTTTGGTTAGAATCATTCATTAATTATGACAGCTTTCTTATAGCCCTTTCACACATACAGACTTTACCGGAAAAATTACCAGTAAATTGCCGTAAAGAGATCATGAGTGAACAGGACCTTTTCAAAAATACTGGTAAATGCATTCCGGCAATTTAATGGTATGAGAAGTTGTAACATTACCAGTAAATTGCCGGAATTCTGCTGTGTGTGAACGCAGAAGGAAAATTACCGGCATGAGCATGTGCGAGTTCAGAACGCGCTGACGTAAGACGTCTACTCCGGGCCAATCATAACATTCTGACGCAGATGATGCATTCACTCCACACTTTCCCATGTATAATCCGCCCATGTCCGTCGCACAGACCTCTGTGTAGCCTATACACAAGCGTTTTCTTTCTCAACTGTTCACATTTACTTAAGAAAAAACCTGGATACTCACCAGGATGGCCATTTTTGCGTCATTTTGTGTGTATTTGGCCACTTAAGCTCAACAAACTACGAAAAATAAACTCAATATGATACTCACTATAGGCAGCTTTGGATGTGACTGTGAGCGCTCAGTCTTGAAACAGCCTCTGGAGCGCGCGAGTACCGATTGGCTTAAAAAGACGTGCAAATTATACATTTTTTGTGACGATGCAACAATGACCCAATTAAGCAAGTGACAATTTTGTCAATGGTCCCGAAATGCGAGCGAGTCTTGGATCGGTGTGCAGCAGCTCGTTGCAGACGAGATGCACTGATGTGAAGCCGCTTTGAGAGAGTGAAAGAGAGAAGACGCGGTCCAGCTGAATCACTCGCGCCGTTTTCAAATGACTGATTTAATCTGCTTGTTTGTGTGGATTTATTTACTAATATAACCTACTTGCTATCTTGAATAAATGTTTGCAGGAATTTCCCTCATTATAAACTTGAAAGCTGCAGGGATGAGTAAAACTATGTGATATACACAATCCCCCATGAAATTCTGGACATGATTAATTATAACTCTATTACAGAGATTTGTGAAATAAAATAATGAAAAAAAAAATTTCCCAGGCCTGGAAATTGCTGTTTCAAAATGTAATGGCTTTTTCAGGTTTTTCATGTACGAACCCTAATAAAAGCAACTGATGCACTCTGTTAATCACTTAAGCAGGCCCACCAATGTGATCAGCTGAATGCTCCGTTCCTGTCACACGGACAAAGGCCGCTCCCATGATAGTTTGATTGACAGTAGCGTTTTAGCACAGACTGCACTGGTGTCTTACCTCAGACCCGCCCTGAGTGAGCTGTCATCAGTTGTTTCACCGCCGGAGCAGATGTAGACAAGAATGACTCCTAAGCGATTGAGGTGTTTTGTTGTTGGATGTAATAATGAACATAGCAGTAGTCATTTACTCCCGTCATCTGAGCCGCTGAAGAGGATTACGTTTTGTTCTGAAGGGAATGCGCCCTCGATCTACATAAATGCATCTATGTTCGCGCGAATCATTCGTGATCCAGCTCCACCTACAGAAAAAGTGAGTACAAGGTTTTTTTTTTTAAAATGAATCTTGGCAAATCGCCTTTCCTAATAATGTGCTAATTAGCAAGTTTCACGATGAATGCGGCTAAAGTAAACGGTCCCTAAACAGAGCGGTCGGGAGAGAGGGGCGGGGTCAGCAGAGCTCATTAACATTTAAAGGAGAATAACACAATACGGCTTGCTCTGAAAAGAGCTGTTTTTGACAGGGTAAAAAAGGTGTTTTTTACACTACCAATGAGAAATTTTAACCAAACTATGTTACAGACTTTTCATTAAGACCCTAAAGAATAATATCAACTTGTGGAAAATGGGTATCATATGACCCTTTTAATCCAGATCTGTCAATGAGATCTGATTAAAATCTAAATATAATAGGTCGTATATAGTTTTTATTCTACAGTGCTTACTTGCTTACTCTATATTGACATATATATCCTATTCAGAACTCTGCAATTATTGTAGGTTCTGGTGGTAATTATTGCAATTCAGGAATGTGATTCCTCTTCAGCTACCAACTTGTCAGTTGTAAAATAAAAAGATTCTGCTCTATTATTCCCAACGAAGGGTGAATTAATCTACGTATGTACCCACAAACTGTTTTTTTTTTTTTTCAATTAACCACTGTCTAATCGTTTCTATTTTCTTGATCCACTAAAAATTGTCACTTGTTTATTGACTGCTGCTTTTTTTTATTTTTAAATAATTTATTTACTTCATAAATCCCCTTTTGACCTCTTGATGTCTTTTTTTTTTTTCTTTTCTCTGATTTAAATCACACAGAATCAGTAAATTACAGGTCTCAGGTCTTCAAATTACAGGATTGGAAAGAACTTCTGGATATTTCAAACTCATATATAATTTGTTGATCAAAACTTAATATGTCCATGTAGAGAGATTTAACTATTTGTTAACTGTTCAGTTAACTATATGTTAACTGTTCAGTTAACTATATGTTAACTGAAACTGAATCATTGTCAATGTATTGATTTTATTCCATCTCAGTTTTTTCCTGGAACATAAAGGCAATAAATCAAATTTCATTTTATTTGTGACTAGGGATATGTTTAATAGCTTTTTTCTTATAACAAAAATAACTGAACATTTAAATACAGTAAAGCAATTCATATAAATATATAAAGTAAAAATTTTTACACCGATTAAAGTGCAAAAGAATTATAAAGACCAATAGGTATCACTTTACAATAAGATCTCATTAGTTAACCTTAGTTAATGCATAACATTCACAATTAGCAATAGCTACATTTGCTACAGAAGTTATTAATCTTTGTTAAAAAAGTAAAAAAAAAAGTTAAATAATAATGTTAAAAGTTATTGTTTATTGTTAATGTTAAAATAATGTTAATGTAAATAATAATGTTAAAAATAAAGAACTCTTATTTCATGTTAGCTCATTAAATAACACCGTTGCAACATTTGATTTTAACATGTTATTAAATATTTGAATTACCTAAGATTAATGAATGTTTAGAAGAATTTTTCACTGGCAGTTTGTTAACTAATGAATTAACTAATGTTAACTAACGAAGCCCTAATGTAAAGTGTGACCGAACAGTAATCAAAACACTTTCAAACAATATCTAGGGCATATTGTAGTTCAGGTTAATATGTAAAAAAGGTTGAAAATAACCTATTAAGTCTAAATATTTAAGTATTTGGCCCTTTGATGAACACCATTGTGAATACAAAAGTCTGAATGGCTATTTAAATAATTTAAATACGTTTCAGAAACAGAAAATAGCATAGCTGCTTTGTTTCTGGGGTTTCTGGGGTAACAACTGCATTTCTGCTGTTTAGCGGCATCTGCTGTCAGAGAGTGAATGTGCTTTCATCCAGAGTGTCCCTCACGTGTTCTGCCATGCGCTTCTCTGGCCCTATCATACACCCGGTGCAATGCGACGCCAGGCGCGACTTAAGTGTTTTTTGCTAGTTTCAGCCCGACGCAGTTATCATTTTCACGTCCTGTGCCACGTTGTTTAAATAGCAAATGCATTTCCGCCCATTTATGCGCCCATGGGCGTGCTGGTCTGAAAACGAGGTGTGTTCAGGCACATTGCTATTTTGAGGCAACTGAAATAGACTGTGCCATTGACCAACTAAAACCTGGTCTAAAGTCAATGGTGCAGTATTTTTTTATTTAAAGAGCGCATTAGTAATATGTGACTATAGACGGGTCCACAACGCACATACACTCTGCTTATCACACACACATTGACATGCAGCAGCACACAAACAAGCCAAATATTAAAAATTAAAGAATTAAAAAGTGAAAAAGGTTATTAATGTGTAGGCTACATAAATATAAAAGTGCCCATATGTCATAATGGATAGTCACTGCATGTAGTTATGCTACCTATTTGCTCACGCACAAGCAGATCCATTTCCTCTCTGGAGACGCATTCAGTCTTTGCGCTTGCAAATTCCGCTGTGTAAATAGCGAATCCGCCATGGTGTGAGCGCAACTGGCTCTTAAAAGGAATGGGAGATGAGACTCTGATTGGTTTATTGCAGGTTCTCCCCAAAACTCATTAAGAGAATAGGGACAACCCTATTAGATCATGCGCCGGGCGCCGATCATTTTTCCTGTCGTTAAACTAGTAAAAGTGGATTCGGACACGCCCTAAGTGCACCTGCGCCTTGCACTTTAGATCGTTAAAATAGGGCCCCTCATCCATGCTTGTATACATCAGAGTGCGCACCCGTCTTTGATGCAGCATACAGCGGTGTTGTGCATTGTGACCAGTTGATAGGAAAAGTAATCTTAAAATGAATTCAAAATTCTGAATAATTTGTAATAAATAATTATTCTTGGTATTTTGAAGTGCCCATGATAACAATATTGTGCATATTTATTATCGTGATATAGGCCTATCGCATTACCGAATACCGGCACCCGTGCTAACAAAATGAGTCGGAATGCGCACGGGCTAATTTTGAGCTACAGGCAAAAAAAGTGAAAAATGTTGATTTTTGTCAAATTTGAGGTTTCCACAAAAATTTGTTCATTAAGCCTTCGTCTAGCGATCCCAGTGCTCCAAATAGTAATTAAACATCTAAAATTATCTTTATTTGTACATTTTCTGAGATGAGTACCTTTTCTTCACTCGCTTATCATGAAGACTACTTCCCCACATAACGGCGCTTCCGCCAGTGCACGATCCTGACAAATATAGACACAGAATTACAGTATTTAAGTGTTTACGCAAACATAATCTTTTTTTGTCTTAAGTGAACATTTGACAGGGTTCCCACGGGTCCTTGAAATCCTTGAAAGTTTGTGAATCTGAAAAAGACATTTCAAGGCCCTGGAAAGTTTTTGAAAATAAGCATACATAGGTACAGGTCCTTGAAAGTGCTTGAATTTATTTTGTGCAAGAAATTTTCTGGGAAAAGCATTCCATATTATTTCCTCCGGTCCACTAATGTGTTATTTCGCCAACACTTCGTATGCATATTAGCTTGCTTGATTTACGTTAGTTACGCGCATTTATGCGTTACGTCAAGTGTTTCCCACGTGAGGTACTTTGTGTTGTACGTTGCCATGACATTCGCGCGTGCACAAAATTACTACGATGGTACCGCAACGTTTCACAGACACACTGTGTTCAATAAACATAAAACATTTGTGATAATCTGTTGCCCAAATATTTTATTTAATGTAATGTTGAATTGCTTTGTTAAGATAACGTAAACCCATGAGGCAAGAAACACTTAAAAGCATATAGGGGTGTGCAATTATATATATCGTCTGCGATAATATCGTAATTGTTGTTTTAACGATGTGCGATTTGACATTGTTGAATATTTAGCAAAAAACATTCAAAACACTACAGAGTGTGTATGTAAATCTGTAAATATGTATGTAAAAAATGGAAATCTGAGCTGTTTCAACTGAAAGAAACTTGCACTGACTGATCTTAAAACATGTCAGTGCCTTTGTTTTGTTGTCAGATGCATACCATTAATGTTTTTTTCTAAGGCATGTTTATAAAAATTACTTAAATGTCCTAATTGAACTACGGCCTAATCCTGGTTTAGGCTAAGCCCTGTCTATGAAACCGGGCCTTAGAGTGCGTTCTTTCACTCACTGCATGATTCAGTCTATTAAAATGCATTTAGAATGATCACAAATTCAAGACATGGGGGCAGAAAATGTATATATATTTATACCACTTCATATAGTTAATCAATTTCACACGAAGAGTACCATTTTTTTTTTCAACAGCTCAATAAACAAGAAGTTAATTAAGAGACCTAAGTTTTAGACACCATATTGCCTGTTTTTGCTCTATTTCGCCAACAAAAATCATTCCAAACACAGCCACAGCTCTGTTTCTTGTCTCTGAGCAACATTATGGCCTTTAATTCCTAAATGAATCAACCGTTTAAATGACTCGGTTCAATCGCAATGACTCACTTATTAACAGTGACTTGCTGCCACCTATTGGCGGTTTTAATTTCACATTGACTTTTTTTCATGTTTTAAATCAAATATCAATATTCAACGTTTTATGATTAATATAGTAAACCATTATTTATGCATTTGTAATTGCAGGTTATTTCTCGCATTAAACAGTGTGTAAATACATCTAAATGCCACTTCAGATGCAGCTTCTGTGTTGATTTCATTTGCTTGCTAACAGCCCAAATGTCTTATTATTCTAATTCACTGATTAAATGTAAGAATTTGACTCAAAAGATAATGGACACTTTTAGAAAAAAAAAGGCTTTATAAAGGTAAAAATGCCCATAAAATGTAAAAATCAGTTTAAACTTATTGGAAAAGATTCATTTCTATCAGTGTGAACTGACCACCACACAGAATATGAAGAATATCAAAAACTTTAGGAGTCAGCTGTCCACAGCAGTCCTTAAGGTACCAGCACAATAACACACTCAGCAAAATATCATCTAATTATCGTTATCGATAAAATTCCAGAAAATATCGAGATATTATTTTTTGTCATATCACACACCCCTAATATTCATACATCTTAAAACTTCTGGTTACACGAGCCTAAGCTCTTTTCAATAAAATCCATGCAAAAGTTAATATCAGATCATTTTAGAATACAGTATATGTACCGAATATTCTTCAGTTTTATGCAAAACAGAAATACGACAAATAGAATATCAGATCTCTGTCATATTGCCAAAAATAAATGCTTTTTGCATAGTTGTGCTTGACGCATGAAAACTGTAACAATGTATCTTACAAGGTAACATGATGTAACCTTGCTGTCACTTGAAATGTGTGCCGCATTAAGTCCTTGAATTTGAGGGTATTGGACCTGGAAAGTCCTTGAAAGGTCCTTGAATTTGAAGTTAACCAAGGTGTGGGAACCCTGATTTGGGGAACTGTTGGGAAAAAACATCTGATGTGTAACATTATATCCGTGCAGTACTACAGCAGGACTTAATAGGCCATCTGTCTCATTAATGTTAATTAACTATAAAAGAAACGATGGAATCACTCGCTGCTCTCGACTGCTTTTGTAGTGTTTTTTTTTTTAAAGTTTTTATATAAGTATTTTTATTAGTTTCACATTGCACAATAAACAAAAAAACAACAAAATACATAAAATAATTTCAGTAATAAAATAATAATTAAAAAAGAAAAAACAGACTTTCAAGAGCAATCAGGGCATACAAGCAGTTTCAGTTGAAAAACAAAGAAGTACTCAAAAGGGGGCAGACAAATACTAAACACTATAACACTATATTGCTGGTCAGAGTAAGCCTTACATTGGTCCAAATGATCTAGAAATGGTTGCCATGTACTGTAAAACTTATCAAGATTACTCATAACTCAAGCTGTTGTACCCCTGGTACTTTTACATTTTTCTTTTCTATACATATTTTCTTTTGAACTTCACTGGGTCAACAAAATGAACTAATCTAAGAACATTTCTTTTTTAACTGCAAACCTCGGTTCCTCACGAAATCCCTTATATTCTGTACCGTTCTTTCTCTTAGAACAGCGTCCTCTGCAGCCTTGCACTGCTTACACTCTGCCGTTGTTACGAGGTGTCCATTTGAAATATGGGCTTTGAAATGTTTCATGACTGCATTCACTTCATTTGGGCTCCATGGCCTTTTCACCATTCTCCTTGTTTTGGCCTCTGCAAAGTAAATAAATATATTCACTGATAGCTGAAACTATACATGCCTCCCATCAACCCAACTGTTGGGTTACAGTCGGAGTGTGGGCTTTCTGCATCCTCTTCAGGAGAGAGCAGTTCTTATTGCTGCCTAACTGGTGCCCTTCTTCAGTGAAATAAAGGTTTGTATATGTTTTATTTCATCTATAAAGTCTTCACTATGCTGTAAATAATTTTATTTTATGCAACAACATACAAGGATGAGATGTCAGTCAGCTGAATGTGTCAGCAACGGTCGTTCCTAGCTTTGCGTTACAAACTGATGGTATTTGTTATAATACTTAATTTATTTTGATATTAAAATATGTTCTCTAATCTCAGTAGTGTTTGTTTATGGACAGGTTATGAAGTCACGGCACCTTTCAGCTACGATTGAAACGCGAGCCAGCGGTCTGAGCAAGCAGCCCATCGCCGGCTCAGATTTCAGCGACACACTGGCACAAGCACTACTTTGGTGAAAAGTGATTAGAGAGAATGGTTGATTACACTTTAATTAAAATGTTACTTTTTTTAAATGTTACATTTTTTATTTCTAAAATGCTTGTTAAATGAGTGGTTACACTTTATTTTGAGGTGTCCTTGTTACAGTGCAATTATACATTTAAGTACTGAGTAATATTAATTAACTACATGAACTTACTATATGGTTGGGGTTAGGACTAGAGTTTGGCTATAAGGGTTAGTTGTATGTAATTAAGCATAATAAATTGTTTTTATTACACTAAGTACATGTAACAAGGACACCTTAAAATAAAGTGTTATCACAAGTTTCAATGTATGTAATATTGTAAACTATACTGTATTCATCCAATAAATTCAATTTGTCTTATATTTTTATTTAGATTAAAAGAATCTAAGGTCATCTAACCAGATGATTTTAGACATCCCTAGGACAAGATTCAAATTGAGTGGTGAACCGGGCATTTTCAGTGGTGGCCCCAAAGCATTTGAATAGTTTGCCTTAATATCGTAGACTTCACCTACATTGGGCTCTTTTAAAAGAAATTTGAGATTGTATTTAGTATAGTTAGCTTTTGGCTCAACAGACTGATCTAACAAAGTGGCTCTCATTTTTTCCTGTGATGTTTGTTTTACTTAATTATTTAGCAGTCTGTTTCCTTTCTGCGATGTTGGTCTCATTTTTTTTATTAGCTGTTATTATTGTACAGTACATTGGTCAATCTTGTGTTGTTTTAATTGTGCTCTATAAATAAAATAAAACAAAAAATATGTGTCCATGGCTGTTCTTGCTTATTAATAAATGTTCACCTTTTGATTATTGCTGCTGCCTCTAGTAATTCTGTGTGAGATTTCTCATTTTCAACCCATTTTAAGCTCGCAATATAGTCATTTTTAAAAAATACTTGAGTTAAAACAATTTGGATCAACCAGCTGGGTCAAAATTATCTTATATATATCATTGATTCTTGACAAGTGGGTCAAAACAGGGTGTAATATTGAAAAAACCTTGTACCTAGACAAATAAAACTACATTCATGTACCTTGCGTGTACTAAGCTACTGAGCTATGCTTTGATTCAACCTCTCAACTTTTCTCTTTTTTTATCAAAATGTGCTTTTTACCTTGGACTGTGTAATTTAATTTTAACTTTATCTCTAACAGCAATCAAGATGTTTTTAACATTTCAAAACACATTCTCATGTTAGACTTACATGTGACCAACAATTCCTCAACAAATATAAAATATAATGAAATGATATCAAAATATTCATCTGACTGAGGTGACAGAACTGACAGAGTTGACACATCTGACGGTGGTGACACAAACCTGAATTTGTAGTCATTTTAACTAATCAAATACACTGTTTTAATACAGTAATTAATTGATTCAAAAACAACAAACAGTGAGTATGTTATTGTTTATATAAGATTCACATTTAAGTTATTTTGATATATCATTGGAACAGAAATAATCTACAGTTAGGTCCATATATATTTGGACACTGACACAATTTCCATAATTTCGGCTCAGTATGCCACCAGAATACAATTAAAATGAAACAATCAAGATGAAATTGAAGTGCAGACTTAAGCTTTAATTCAAGGGGTTGAACAAAAATATAACATAAAATGCTTAGGAATTACAACCATTTTTATAGACAGTCCCCCCCCCCCCATTTTCAGGGGCTCAAATATATATATGGACAGATAAATATAATCATAAATAAAAAGTTCACTTTTGATATTTTGTTTAGAATCCTTTGCAGGCAATGACTGCCTTAAGTCTGGAACTCAGAGACATCACCAGAGACTGGGTTTCCTCCTTTGTGATGCTTTGCCAGGCCTTTACTGCAGCTGACTTTAGTTGTTGTTTGTTTGTGGGTTCTTTCTGTCTTTAGTTTTGTCTTCAGCAAGTGAAATGCATGCTTAATCGTGTTGAGATCAGGAGATTGATTTGGCCATTGCAGAATAATCCACTTTTTTTTTACCTTCAAAAACTTCTGGGGTGCTTTTGCTGTATGTTTTGGGTCATCGTCCATTTGTACTATGAAGCGACGTTCAATTAACTTTGCTCCATTTGACTGAATCTAAGCAGAGAGTATATCCCTATACACTTCAGAATTGTTCCAGCTGCTCCTGTCACGTCACCACTAAACACCAGTAACCCAGTGCCACTGGAAGCCATGCTCATGCCATCGCACTGCTCCATGTTTTACAGATGATGTTGGATGCTTTGGATCATGAGCTGTTCCAAGCCATCTGCATACTTTTTTCTTCCCGTCATTCTGGTATAGGTTGATCTTAATTCCAGCCGTCCAAAGAATGGTTTTGCAGAAGTAGTCTGGCTTTTTTTTTTTAGATGTTTTTTGGCAAAGTCTAATCTGGCCTTACTTGCACCTTGTGGTGAACCCTCTGTATTTGCTCTGGTGAAGTCTTCTCTTGATTGTAGACTTTGACTGTGACATGTCTACCTCCTGGAGAGTGTTCTTTTCTTGGCTGGATGTTGTGAAACAGTTTTTCTGTACCATGGAGAGGATCCTCCAATCATCCACCACTTTTGTCCTCCGTGGACATCCAGGCCTTTTTATGTTTCTGAGCTCAGCAGAGTGTTCTTTTTTCTCAGAATGTACCAAACTGTTGATTTGGTCAGTCCGAATGTGCCTGCTATCTGTCTGATGGATTTGTTTTGTTTTTGATGCCTAACAATTGTCTGTTTCCCTTGTATGGAGAGCTCCTTGGACAAGAATACTCTCCACCAATAAGCTGGTGTGTGGAGGGCGTTCTGGTGCAATATGGCTGCTGTCGCATAATCCAGGTGGATGCTGCACATTGGTGGTGATCGAGGAAATCCCCCCCTTTCATGTTAAGCGCTTTGAGTACCCAGAAAAGCGCTATATAAATGTAATGAATTATTAATTATTATCATTGACCGCATTCTATGGGTTCACAGCAACAGCTTCCAAATGCAAATGACACACTTAAAATCAACTCCACACCTTTTACCTGCTTAATTTATGTAGAAATAATGAAAGAATTGCCCACATCTGTCCATGAAATGACTATTGAGTCAACTGTCCAATTATGGTCACTTGAAAATGGGGGGAGGTACATATTAAAGAGTTGTAAATCCTTAAACTTTCCTCCAATTTTGATGAGAATATCCTCAAATTAAAGTTAATTAAAAATTAAAAAATTGTGCACTTTAAAGGGGTCTTGTGATGTTGATAAAAAGAACATTATTTTGTGTATTTGGTGTAATGCAATGTGTTTATGCAGTTTAAGGCTCAAAAAACACATTTTCCACATACTGTACATTATTACTGCTCCTCTATGCCCAGCCTTTCTGAAACGCGTCGATTTTTACAAAGCTCATCGTTCTGAAAAGTGCGGTGTGCTCTGATTGGCCAACTATCCAGTGCTTTGTGATTGGCCGAATACCTCAAGCATGTGACGGAAATATTACGCCCCTTACCATATTGAGATGCCCTGTTCCAGCAAAAACAATAAAACCCATTATAAACTAGGCATTTGTTGCATCCAATGGGACATAATTACTGATTATAATGACTTGTACTGTCTTTTTACGTGTTGCATCGTGCCACGTAATCATAAAATCACGTCTGCATTTGTGATCGGAGAAATGACAAACAACAAGCTCTACTCTACATTGCTCAAAACTCGCATTTGAATAGTCAGTGGCAAACTCTTTAAATATGAAAACATACTTACAAGCTGTGAGTCAGAAGTGCCAGACTGTCCTTGCAAAGTTGGAACTGACCCACTTTATAGAAACAGCCTTTGTGCACAGACGGCACTGTAGTCCTCTGTAAAATGTGCTGCACACAGTCTAATATTTGCATTGTACTGTTCTGGAACAGTAAATACAACTTAACCACTGATTTCTAATTGTGTCCTCTTTTGGAAGGCCAAACAAAGCAGTTTCGACTTCTCTACGAAACAGGGTCTCCACGACATGGTGGAGGTGGCAACAATACTACAGCGAGAATAAAAGTTGCGCCTTCTTTCTTTGCATATACATTTGGGCGATGTTATGCAAATCTTCCCACACAGTGACGTAAATGTGGGGGCGTGTTTAAATGAGGCAATTCAGGAAGGCGTGGACGAGTCTTAACCTTTATAAAGAATATCTCTTTGGGTTTGAGACTTTAGTCTTTGTAACTTTACGGATCGTATCTACGCACGAACAGCTCGTAACACTCCAAAGACAAAGGAAAACTTGAAATTGGATCATATGACCCCTTTAAGCCCGTATTCTTTATATAACTTCAATATGTTTTGGTCAGCAGCTAAAATAATAAAAATTGTGCCTTTACTTTATTTAGATAGTCCACTTTAGAGATTCTAATAACTATAAGTAACTTTGTAACTACATGTCAATTAATTCTCATTAATTTGCAACTACATGTCTACTAACTCTCAGAGTAGACTGTTAGGGTAGGTATAGGGTTAGTAGAATAAGTTGACATACTTGTAAAGATTCTGATAGTCAGTATGTTGTGGAGCCATCAAAATAAAGTGTTAGCAGATATTAAGCAGACAGTCTACTAATACTCTAATGACTGCTAGTTGACATGTAGTTGCAAATTTACTTACTGTTAGTAGAATGTCTAAAGTGGACTATCAAATAAAGCGTTACCGTATTATGTATAGATATGTTTTATCCAGTGTTTTGTGTTCCCTCAGCATTATGTTCCCTGAATCTTATTTTCTGGTGGTGACATCTGACAGTGTTGACAAATTTGTCATTTCTTTAATTGCCTGTCTGACAATGATGTACTCTGCAGAGGAGGAATGTGGCAAAGGGGTCATTTAGAGTGACAGCTGCCCCTGATATTCTCTGATTTATTTACTTTTTAATGAATGTCTGATGGGGTTGACAAAAATTGGGGACACAAATCTTATGAAACACGCATGTGTCACTGAAAAACAACCTTGCTTTGATATGAGATATTAAGTGTTGCTTTAAATGAAACTTTTTATCCATTTTATAGCATATGAATGATTGAACCCATCTCTGTGGACACTGTTTTTGATGTAGTGAGAAGACTGTATTTCACAATTATCCCCTTAAAACTTACTTTCTATTATTAATCCCCATAACATTTACAATTGAAAATATTTTCATTTTTAAACCTAATAGCAGTTACAATTGCTGGACATCTTTTGACCCATGTCATAAGAATCAGTAATATATACTGAGATATATACACACACACACACACACACACACACACACACACCTAAACATACCTGTGGAGCTCTCAGCCTCATCTGGGGGCATTTTTCTTTTTCCTATGGAAAAAAAAGCAATACTCTATTCCTCTTCTCTACAATGCAAACAATTTCTGAGCATCTTAAATCTGAATACGTATAAATATAATACAAACATATATTAAAATTCATTTAAAAAATACCAATGGAACTTTCTGCCTCTTCCTGGGTCAACTCTATCCCTATTTTGTTTTATAAATTGAAAAAAAAAAAAAGAGACATGAAATGCATTTCTTACTTGTACATGCAAGTAACCATGTTTATTCTAATGCCTAATCTGTGATTTTTGATATGTAACGATTCATGTACAGTCAGATACAGGCCCTTTATCTGTCAAGGGAGTTTTCTGTTATATTTCTTTTGGCTGGTTACATTATACCACAAACAAACTCCCCGGCAGCTCTCGGAATTGTGTATAACATTATAATTCTGTGCTTATCATCACAGATGACTTTAAATCATTGCAATTTATGAAATGTGCTTCCTACATACAACCAGCATGTTGATTTCCCTGCAAGAGAGTATTGTGTTATTTTACTTTATGTTATGCTATTTACTCAATATGGTATTATCTTACTTAAAAATATGATGCATGGTCATGGAAGTAATCAATATACTAATTAATATGTTGAGATATTCCAATACTGGATGTCTTAATGTAGAATGCAAGTCTGAGGGCCTATCCATTGGGCAGTACTGATGGTTTCCATTGGATTGTATCAGTGAACTCAAATAACCCTATGAACTTTGGGTGATTTCCAGAGTATGACAGATAAACAAGTTTGGTGTATGTCCCATGTGGCCATCTTATTGGCAGCAGAGTAAAGGTGGCTGATCTGGCCAAATTCCACCATTAAAATGATGTGGCCAGCGGAGTAAATTTGGCAAACAATTAAAATTGGCCAGGTGCGCTGATAAGAAATTGTGGCAAACCAAATAGGCAATTAAAAACCGGAACTACCACGTATGGTTAGAAAGATGGGTATAAACTGGATACCCCGACGGACAGAGACTTCAGATACGGTGACCGTCATCTCGGCTTTGTTACTTTGTTTAATAAAGTCTTATTTTGACATCTGGAACTCTGCTTCTCGAGCTTCATTGACTACATGATCTGGATATACCTCAATCAAAAACCATGGATAAACTGTGAAGTTATTTCTATTCTGCATGCCTGTTCTACTACATTTGTCTCAGGTAATGCCAGTGACTAAAATAAGGCCAGATATGACCTCCAAAAAGCCATTAGGGATGCCAAAAGACAATACAAACAAAGACTAGAGTGTTACTACACCACCGTTAACACCCGGTGGATGTGGCAGGGGCTACTGAATATCACAGACTGTCGAGGCAGATGCAGGGCTGAGGTCATGGACACCCGTTTTACACCAGATGAATTCAACAAATTCTTCGCCCACTTTGAAACCCCCTTCATTGATCCTTCAAAGTTAAAAACTGGCTGGTGGGATCACAGAAAACGTGCCATTTACAGTCTCATCTGCAGATGTGGCACAAAGTATCAGGCAAATAACCCCACAAAAATCACCAGGCCCAGACAATATCCCTGGATGGGTATTCAGAACCTGCTCTTTTTCTGGACTCTCACCAAAACTCATGTTATAATCAATGACGCTTTCTACATTGCACAATAAATCTCTTATTTACATCATGTTTGCACTGTTTATTATGATTTTCACGAGGGCATTCGTGAGAGTGCAGAACTCAAGCTGCAATGACGAGATCACTGCATTAATGCACTCAACATCGGCTGTCATCGGCTACAATATACATCCCTGCAACCTTTCATGTGACAGGAGTAGGGCTAAATATATTGCTATAATCAACACTTTTCACAATTAGATAATCTTCACAGCTGTAATAGTAAAAATGTAGTAACTTTTTGAGAGCGCTCCACATGTAATAGCAGTGGGCGTTTACACTGAAGTCTGACAACAGACATGCCCTTCTAACGGAGCATTCAAACCAGAGGGCTAAAATCAGGGTGAAAAATTATCAAAATCTAAAACAATGTAAAAAAAAATCATACTAACATTTTAAGTGCACCTCAGGAATCATTAAGAAATTTAAAAAATGCAGTTCATGTCCCCTTTAACAGGCATAATTATGAACAAAAATAACTGAAGTAAATATCTATTTGCAAGCCTGTATGAAGCCTCCTGTGGTAAGTTCTGCAGTGAATACACAATACCATTGATGCACACTGGAATAAAATTCATTACGTACCCCTTACTCCATGGGCAGGATCTGACTCTTCGTCATCTTCATCACTTATTTCTTCCTCGTCTGATTCCAGATCAATTTCATCTATAGAAAATCATATTTGACAAACACCCATACACATGCATTAAAGTACACAGATATAGCTCCTAAACTTCTATTATTTAAAAAAAAAATTATATTATTATTATTATTATTATATAAAACTATGCACGTACCTTCAATCTCAATTTCATCGAGAGGTTTTCCTTGGAATCTTGCGAGATTTCCTTTTTCCATTGCTAGTAGCAGATTTGAGATTTTTGCTATTTCTATAGTTGCATCTGGCAACCGATAGTAGTCTCTATGGACCCGAATGTCATGGCCCAAAAAGTTGGCAAGTTGATCCAGCTCGTTATCCTTAAGACTGAGAATCTGGGACATTGTTGCCACTTGCTTGCGGAGCTGTGTAGACCTGAGATGTTCTGGGTTCTTCGCACCACACTGACTTGCAAAAAGCCTGATGCAGTCCTGTCCACTGAAGAAGCTGGTGGGTGAGCACTTTGGTCTTCCAAATAGGAAGGGGTTGTCCCTGTCTACTTCACATGCATCTCTCTTCTCCACAATAAGTTTAATTGCTCTTTCAAGTTCAGGATTTAACAAAATAGCAACTTTTCTCCCTTTCTTGCCCATGATTTCCACTCTGCTGAAATGCTTGGACATTTTTTGTTCAAATGGAGAAAGACCGAGGGCTATGTCCTCATGGAGATCAGTCTGGTTTCTTTTCTTGAAACACTCAAGCGTCATTTTTGAGACTTCTCCTGCACAACGTCTGTTGAAGATTATTACTTGTGCAAGTGTCATTTTGGCGAGTTCTGCATATGTTTGTGAAGACTCATGATTTTTCAGGCTTTCAAATGCTTCACCTGATTTCTTCTCTAGGTATTGGTGGAGAAGCTGCACGTCCTGTGTGAATGGTATAGTAGAAGGTTTGTTGGACTTTGATTTGCTCAAAGTAGCAAGAGCAGCATGGGAGACATGTCCTGCCCATTCGCTTGAGCACAGTCTTCTGAATCGCTCTGCTGCTTTTGTCAAAACATCATCCTCTACTGCGATGGCCCTGCAGAGAATAATGTCACCAATCTTGTTAAGTGAATGTCCTAACTTCAGTGCAAGACTTGGTGTCTTATACAAATGGCTCTTTTCATCGTAACCAGCAACATCTTTCACAGCCTCAACGACTTTGTAAAAATTGTTCAGTTTCACAGCATCTTCAAAGCTATACATGGAGTATTTTCTTCTCAATTTTAGCAAGAGTCTGCCCATTTCTCGAGCCTTCTGTCTGATGTATTCAGATTTTGATGGATCACTGCCATGCTTGTTGTAAAGACACTGACTCAACTGAAGTATGAGGAAATCATTTCGAACTACTGATGAAATGTCATCATTCTTCATATTTCCCAAGATCTTCCACAACTCAGGAGATATTGGTTGGGAAAATGTTGACTCTGCAATATCAGCCAAACCTAATACTTTGGCCTTGCCAGTTGCTTCAGACATCTTTGAAGGGCATCTCCGTGTATGACGCCACAGCTCCTTGCGGACATATAGGCCTTTACAGTATACACAATGCACAAATGTTTTGGCACACAGTTCGATTTCTGATCTTCCTGAGCGCCTCCTAATTTTCAGTGGTCCTCTTTTTCTTTCTATAACCTCTTGATTGTGTTGGTAATTGCCTCTGTTTCGTAGCTTCTCAAGTAACCGTTTTCTGTCCTGGGAGTGTTTAGGGAGAGAGAATGCAGCAGCAATTTCCGTCTCACTGTTTTGATGCTGTTTGAAGTGACGTGAAATTTTAGACTGAGGTTTCTTGCAGACGTAGCAGTAATTTTTGTGGGTGGCGAAAGTTTCTTTGGGGTTTGGCACATCCTCTGTCGCTGACTGTTTATCAAGAGACTCTGTTGGTGTATAATTTTCATTACATGTGAGTTCTTGAGCGGAGCTGGATTTGTAAGACACTGAAACAGCTGGTTTTGTTTAATAAAATGGTGGATTGAATGTATTGACCAGAATATCACCACTATCGCTCGTTTTCCATGATCATGTAGTTTAACATAGAGTTTTAATTAAAAAATATAATTTAGGGGTGTCACACCAAATGACAACAAAACTTAGCACTTTTATACTGGTTCCAAATAGTTAAATATTTGAACAATTCTGAGACAGAAATTTACCATGTGCACGTTGTTGACTTTACAGGGGGCTTCAGTAACATGACCTTGAATGGGGTCCTTCAACTAATTAAAGTTTGTCTGTGAAACGGTCCAATTTAAAAAATAAGGATATGGTGTCACACCGGAGACACCATCAATGACAAAATGTCATGAAGTTCCTAAGCTTTTTTTTATTTTTAGCTAAAACAGACACTTCTAAAACTGTGCCCGAGGTTTTTTTTTTTACATTTGTATGCTTTTCTTTTTAATTTATAAAAGATGTAATTTATTGAACTATGCTTGAGGCTGTCACACCATTGGACAATTTTGATATTTGGCTCAAAAAATAAAAAACAAACAAACACAGCAGCTTTTACAACAGGTCCACGTAGGACAAAGAAATGTTTAACCATTTACTGCATTTTAAATATGACAATAATAAATCTATTAATTTTTATGTCATGTCAACAAGCCTAATACACATTTGAGTGATTCTGAGAATGTAAAGTTGATGAACATTGAAAAAAAAAAAAATGGCTCTAAAACATTCATGTACAAAATTATTCAACCCCCAAAAGTCAAATTTGTTGTGGAATATTTTATTTATAACCTATATTTAATTTATTATTTACAGAGGTGGGTAGAGTACCCAAAAACTGTACTCAAGTAAAAGTAAAAGTACTTGTAGAAAAATTTACTCAAGTAAAAGTAACCAGCACATGCTGTTTTTTTTTTTTTTTTCAACAACACTGGTAATAAATCAATATATTACAATGATTTCTGAAGGATCATATGACTCTGAAAACTGGAGTAACAGCTGATAAAAATTCTGATTTGCATCACTGAATTAAATTATATTTTAAAGTATATTAATTATGTATTATATATGTATATAACCTCTGACACGGAGAAGAGTGAAAACTCCTCACATGACCGTCTGAGAACCGTGAGACCGTGAGAACATCTGATCATAACGAAACAAATGCACATTGACGGATCTTCTTCCGTCTGTTCTGCAAAATGTAAACAAATGTAGCCTTTATTTCTGCAAGCGTAAATATTGTGAAAATATCAATATTAATTGTGTCTAGGCAAAGGCATTCCTCCTGGAACTAACGCGGGTTTGGCGGGTGTTCATTTCATACTCTGTGACAGCTTATTTAATGAATAAATTTTATTTAATGCATAAGGTACATGTACAACAAACTGGTAACAGTTAATGTCATAGTGGTATCGTGTACTGTAATCGAATCTATACCTGTGGAACCGTAGACAGCACACGCGGTGTTCATCTAATATAGATCTTTCCCAGACAGCAAGCAGTGCCGGCCCAGATCCGGCCCACATCTGGCCTGCATGGATTTCACACGGGCCAGATGTGGGCCGGATCTGGGCCAAAACTATGTTGCTGTCTGGAGCTAGCAAACCTTTGCAGATTTGCTTTCAACTGACTGTAGATCCAAAGCCGCCGACGTCTTCAACGCTCTTGATCTTAAACTTTCTGTTACAACTCTGAGTGAGAACCGCTTCATACAACTCAGCGCGTGCGGCGGGGAACTGAACGAATCATTCAAACTGATTCGCGAACCGATTCACTAGTCTGCCAAATGGTTTGATCATGCCTTTGAACAGAACTGACTCGAAAGAATGAATCATTCGCGAATGGGCATCGCTCATTGCCCAGAGAAAAGTAGACGGCGCGTTTGGAATAAATTGAAGCATATTTAATTTGTATTGCATTAAGATAAAGTAACGAGAGGAGCGTCGCCCACAGTAACGAAGTAAAAGTACCGTTTCTTCACTAAAAATGTACTTGAGTAAAAGTAAAAGTACCCATTTTTAAATATACTCAAAGTATTAGTTACCCAAAAAATTTACTCAAGTAAATGTAACGAAGTAAATGTAACTCGTTACTACCCACCTCTGATTATTTATAAGCTTCTGTCAGCTCTCTACTACAATATCAGCCCATTCCTTGCATAAAAAGCTTCCAGATTACTGATAATCTTTGGTTTTCACATTGCCAATGCTTTCTTCAAATTCTACCAAATATTTTCAATGAGATTTAAATCTGAAGACTAAACAGACCACTCAAGAACATTCTATGACCAATCCCTGAACGAAGCCTAAGTAGATGTGGATGTGTACACTGGGATGATTGTCCTGCAGGAGAGCACATTGATTATCAAGCTTCAATCTCTGTAACAAAGACATCACAATCTTTGCCAAAATGACCTGAAACTTCAAAGAATCCATGGTGTCCTTCATTTGCATTAGGCCTTCATTTAAAACTTTGCTTCCTTTGCTGTGAACAAAACTTGGTTCTAATGAGACTAGCATATTCACACCAGAGCTTACGCTATGTCCTGTGTCATCCGCTGAACGTCACTCTCCTACGTACTTGTGTACAACACTTTGCGGAAACTAGTGATTACATTTTATAAAGTTTTAAATATGGATATGCACCAACGAACATAGTCTCCATGGACTCCCTCCATCTCAGCCACTGAGGACACTGATTAAGTTTCATTTTTGAAGGAAATGTCCTGGGGAAAAAAACGGTAAAATCCCCTATATGGTTGGGGATCAGTACCAACGCTTTGTATGTGAACGTCAGCTCCAGACAAAGTATCACGTGTTTGTTTTCCAAATTGCCTTTTCTGTGCCTTCTTGGCACTCTGTAAGGCTAATGTTGCTAAAGCTATCATTGTCTCTGCCTGTTGTCACTGATGCTGCCTTCACGTGCTACCAGAATGATCATACATAGTAATGTGGTAGTTAAAAATTGCATATGAAAGCAATGTGAAGTCGACCGCTTGAATTTGTTGAGCTCATGATCAAGTGTGGGAGTTGGGCTCATGATCAATAATCGCGTTGTTTACATTCACTCAAACACATGATAAAATTTGAATAGTGTTTTTATTTTTCGAATAATAATATTAATAATATAGAAGAGTTCATTTGCAAAAACATTTAACTCCATTTTTATTTATTTTCCTGACGTGAACGCGCGATGCCTTAAAAGTGGACAACACTGGCTTTTTTGATAAAACGTGTTTAGGGTTCAGATCACACTATATGTGGAGAATTATGCATGGCACTCATTTCATTTTTTTTTTTAAGTGGCATTTATCGGTCTTTGCAAATGAACTCTTCGATTACAGACTGAATGGTCGAATGTTCAACTATTTGTGCAAACCCCTAGATTAATATTACTTAAAATAATTGTTTTTCCTACTTTACATATCTGTAATTCTGTAGAATTGGACATTTATATGACCACAAAACCAGTCATAAGTAGCATGGTTATATAGCCAACAATACATTGTATGGGTCAAAATTATCTATTTTTCTTTTATGCTAAAAGAAAATTAATTAGGATATTAAGTATCTATCTATCTGTCGTATAAATTTGCTACCGTAAATATATCAAAACTTAATTTTTGATTAGTAATATCCATGGCTAAGAATTTCATTTAGACAACTTTAAGGGTAATTTTCTCAATATTTAGATTTTTTTTCCACCCTCAGATTCCAGATTTTCAAATAGTTGTATCTCAGCCAATTCTTGTCCTTTCCTAACAAACCATACATCTAGGGAAAACTTATTTATTCATCTTTCAGATGATGTATAAATCTCCATTTAAACAAATTGAACCTTATGACTTTTGTAGTCCAGGGTCACGTCTAATGGAAAAATGAGTGAGTTCAGTTTTGAGAATGAAAACCAACCTGTTTGTTCCTCAGTATCTTCATGTTTGAGACTGAATACTTCTTCAATCCTCAGGTCTTCGCTCTCCAATTTTATAAACGCCATCTTTATAACAGTGTGTCATGTGGATCTCAGTCGCTTCAGGAGTTGTTTTTCGGTGTGTTTGGACACTTTGTCCTGTTTAAGATTAAAACAATTAACAAAATGAAAAATAAATCCAAATTAAATCTCTGGGTGTGTCTCAATCAGCTCCCTAGTTCAATAGTCAGCACACTGGTAAGGGAGTCAGTCAGAGTGAGAGTTAATGGACTTAACAAAAAAAAATAGCACTCAAATAAATAAACAAATGATACATTTGTATTTAGTATTTACTGATTTGTAGATTATAAATACTCCACTTTCATGTTTGTGTTTGTTCTCGTTGTATTTAACTTACACTGTTTTGAGCAGCAGATTCGAGTGATTCAAAACAGTGAATCATTTTGAGAAGCAATTGGTTCAGTTGACTCGTAGTTTCAAAAAGCTCCGTTTCTCCATCATTACTTGCCAGTGACTGAATTCACGTTAATAATAAACTAATTCACGATACAGGGAGCAAAATGAGACGCACCTTTGTTGTTACTCATGTGTGAGTGAGCTTTAAAAGCACAAAATAATTAATAAACAACTAACATCACCCGATAAATATTACATTACAAATAAAGCATTTCATTTTTATGCGCAATTCTCTAAACGAGTTGTGTTGATTTAAACATTTTACACTATTAAAACCACTCACCTTTCTCCAGCAGAATCACAGACGCAGCAGCGCGACGCAGCGTCATGACGTCACAACACCCGACCAAAATAAAAGTCTTTTTCGCTAAAATCATATAATTTCACACACACACACACACACACACACACACACCGTACCATCATATTAAATACCTGATAACGAATGTGCTACACACAATACAATAACACCCCATGGAGAGTCCATGATACGTTGATCTAATGCTGACCTAATGGGTCATGTAGGTCACACTTTTGTAAACAGTTTTGATTGATTGCATCTGAGGCACAATCACAATATCTGAATTGAAGTAAAGTATAATCTTTCAACATATTCAGTTATTACTCCTAATCTATTAAGAGTGAATAGATCAGTTAATAAATACAAGATGCAATAACCAGTTTATTAGAAAATCAAACTCTAGTAAATCTTAGTATTTAATATGTTATATTAGTGTTTTAGTGAAGTTTTGAGAACAAAATACCTACCTTACACAGCACTCATTATCAGAGAGATCAGCGAAAGACCAATTCAGCACGAAACTCAGGTAATCAGTTACTAACCAGCATAGCAGCAAAGACAGCTAATAATAAATTACAACATTACATTGATATTTATTCTAATTAAGTTCTAACGTACATGCTGGAAATCCACAAATCACTTACATCCATAATGATATTCTCTAAAATACAGCTGTTAGGTTGTTAAACATGTACGTTACAAACAGATGTCAACTGGCCAGAACTCTACATTTTCTCTGCAAAATCAGCAATGAAGGGAGTTCCTGAGAAACACTGCCATATTTACCTGCAGAAGAGTAACGCTGTTTTACTTACCTGTGAGACAGTGTAAATGTGAAGATGACAGATGCAAGGCTCTTGGATCTGAGATGTGGCCAGAAGCTCCTTGTTTTAGGAATGAGGTTTGGAGATGATGATGTAAGACACAATATCACAACTAAACTGAGACACAATGTCACAACTAAAACGAGGGTTGACTCCCCTTTAAAGTTCAGCTACAAGTTAATTCAGTGACTTTTTTCTTTTTATTCAAACTGGACACTTAACATGGGTTGAAGCTCTTAATTTTGAGCTCTCAAACTTCTCCAAGTGCACCAGACTGATGAATTTAGCTTTGAAATGTACATAGTTTTTACGTTAACACGTTAACGTAAATACGTTTTTTTAATGTAAATACGTTAACACCAGTATGATGGCATAAAGCAAGGGACATTTAGCCTAGCTTTCCTGTAGCTCAAATAGTAGAGCATGGCGCTAGCAACGCTAAAATCATGAGTTTGATTCCCAGGAAGCAAGAGCTGATAAAAATGTAAAAACTTAAACTTGAATCCAATGTAAGTCACTGTAAATGATATTTAGATATAAAAAAACAACAATATAGCTGTTAGCAGAAATAACAGACTCAAGCATTATGCTGCCATTGTCAAACTGTGATCACATGCATTTAAGTGGTTAAATAAACTTTTTTACAGTCTGTGCTACACTTCCTGCTGCCAGCTGGTGGTGATATGAATTTTATGTTAATCAAACAATGCACTTAAACATGTGTGACACTTTCTGTTTTCATTTTATGTCATTAATCTATTCCCTCAACATGTCCACACTGTTCAAGATATCAAAACATCTGCTTGCAAACCTTTCCATCGAGCAGTCTTCAGCAGAATCAACACATTGTTCAGGATGACAACACAAAACCATTTGCAGTTTGCATGACCTCTCAAAGCTTTTGAAGGAGTACAAGACAAAGCATTTACATTTTTAAAAACCTATTGTACCTAAAAAACCGACTTGCCTTTTCACCACCACAAAATGAAAGTGAGAGTGAAGACCACTCTTTTGGTCATTTATGAAGAAACGGAGGCTGCAGACCCTTACAAAGATCTTGACAAAATTATTGAAGGCATTCAGTTACATTTGATTACTGATTACAATTGATTCAGTCGACTCGAAAATGTTTAGGAAAGCTCCGCTTCTCCATCACTGCTTGCCAGTGGCTGAATCTGAGTTTATGATACACAGATTCATGATATAGGGAGCGAAATGAGACGCACCTTTTCTGTTACTCACACAAAATAATGTTCAGTAAAGTTATAAAGCATTAAGACAATCTTAAGACACCTAATCTATGTCATCCCTGTTACCCACATGTCAAAACCTGTTACCCTGAAAAGTAACAGGGATGACAGTAACAGGTTTGACGATTTCAAACGATTTTCAAAGTTCACAAAAGCACATGTTGTACACTTTGAAAGGAAGATATTGATTATATTAAATGTAATAAATAATTGTTTAAGTCTACATTTTTAAAATGGTAACAGTATTGACATTACATGATGCCCCCCTCAGTCAACCCTCATAAATCAACAAAAATAAAACATTATAGAAGTGAGAGCGAAACATGCTTGTGTTTTAAGTGTAAGAATCCTGGTTGAGAGATGTTGTAACCTCCTAGAAGGGTTTTTTTTAATGAAGGTAACAGGATTGACATGAAATCAGGGGACACCAATAAAATGATGTATATTTTATAGAAATAAATGTGTACTTATGCCAAAAACATTGCTTGACAATGAGTCTGTATTTAGAACAATATGCAAATATGATCGTTACATCATTTTGCCTTAATTTTGCAAATTAAAAGTCCTGCTGAAAGAAAATCATAGAGAGTGACAGGCTAAAACCTTACCCTTATCAGCATAAATGCTATTTAAATTATTTTAAATAATATTTGATTTATTCCATCTCAGTTTTCCTCCAGAATATAAGGGAAATAAATCAATCAGATTTGATTTTGGTTAAAATGAATTTGTTGTAGTCTTTGGTCTTGCTCTTCACTTCTATGTTTTCTACAGACGTAGCTGGATTTCATGGTTATTTTGTTCTCAGATTTCATAGGTAAGGGTGGATGAGGAGTACTAACTTGAACACTCATATTGTGTCAATTAAAAAGGAAAAGGTAAGGCAATGAACCATATTCTCTTATGCTGCAAAATTGTAGTCTAAACAAAATTCCTAATATAAAAGAATATTATAACTGAAATAAATATAATCAGAGACAAACCAAACATGATAGGACACAGATTTATTGATTTTCAGTGTGTATCTGTTACTCAAAGAGCTAATATGGGGAGGAAAATGTTTGTAAATCAGTTTCCAATAAAGGAGCACCTGTTTGCAGGCAGTTAGGTTGTTTATATTATAGTCACATTTCAGCACAAGTCCATACATTTTTAAGAAACGATTTTAACCATTTATGTTTTCAATTCAGACATTCAAATTCAACTGTTTTAAAACTAGGGTGACCATATATGCCATTTTTCCTGGATGCGTCCTGGCCAGGATTTCTATGCTTTGATTCAAAGTACCTCGAGAGCGTTTCGAAAACATAAGGAACCAATATCATACACCGATTGGTCTGCACATGCAAACAAAGCCAAATCCTAGATATTTTAGGCAATATATAAATTTTAAATTTGAAAACCCACCAATGTACAAATTCATTTTAACCAAAGTATAAGATAAATATATCAAAGACAAAAAAAAAAAGGTTGACTGACCCAAAAAGGATTGGTCTGGTGGAACACGGGGCGGCTGGAGTGAGGTCTCCTAAAATGTGTCTGGAAAGCTTTTCCGGCCCAAATAATCAGTGTAAACGGTAAGTGAATCAATATATATTTAGCACTTTAATTGGTATAATTGTTATGATCGACAATATTCATCTTATTACTTAACGTTATTTTAGTCCACAAATTTTTATAGTAGTGAAGGGAATTTGTTCATTTTCAGTCTTCATTAGGTTGGCTAACGAAAGATTGTGACCGTCATTATTTGAAAATATTAGCCTTGCTTAAGAAATTCTACATGCGTTTGATTTCTTATTACCTCACAGAGATTATCACAATATGTTAAAAATTCTGTTCAACACTTGTAAACTCAGTTTTCCTTTAACGTAATACAGAGAGCCTTGGGGAAATAAAAAAGGCAGATCATCAGTGGATAGAGATGCACAAAATGTCGACTCCATCAAAACCAAAGGTGTTACACTGTTATTGAGAGATATGGACCCTAAAATAGTCCAAATTTAAAATTTAATCCACTTAGATTTGCCATTCTCTCATTTTGTTTTGTTTCTCTTACTTTTGTAATAATTATAATAACAATTTTATCTCATAACTGCACTCTCTTCTGCATTCTCTTCCCCTTTGCAATGTGCTTGATGTTTTGTCAGGCTACAGTTGCCACTGAGGAGCATAGTAACTCTGATAATGAGGAAGGGACTCCTCAACACCAGGTGCCAAATTGCCATCCAAACCCAATTCAACTCATCTCTTTCTTTTCAAATACCTCTTATTTTATTGGTTATTTGTTGTGTCATACATTTATCATTGTTGTTAATTTACTCACCATCAGGTCATCCAAGGTGTAGGTGACTTATTTTCTTCAACAGAACAGTAAAGAAGATTTTTTGCTGAAACCGTGGTCCTTTGTGATTCATAAAATGCAAATGAGCAGCAGCATGTTTTGGAGAATAAAAAACCATATCAAGGAACACAAAATTAATACCTATGACTCCTGACAATATATTGAGGTCTTATGAAGTGAAACACTCAGTCTGTGTAAGAAACTGAGCATTATTTAAAACATTATTACCTGTAATCCATAGCCTCAGACAAACAGTCCAGAGTGTTGTCTGTTTCAGAAGATTTGAACTATACGAAACAGTTCGCAGCTTGGGCAGCAAAGATCTTCCAAGTAACTCAATCAAAACTCACTTTCGAATGTGCCCGACAGTCACTCCGACTCGAAATGAGCCAAAATACCAGCATTATGATCCTATGATGCTGGGTTTTGCTAACTTATTCAACTCATTCTTTTCGGCTTCTCTCATGACTTGTACAATCTTCCTCTTTATACTCACAGAGAAACTACAAAAATTTAATAAAGGATATTGAGGAGAAGCTAAAAAACAAGGAAAGGGAGATCAGATGGTTGCGAAGGTTGAACCTTCAAATGCAAGAGGGTAAGTGGAGCACTTGCAGTAACATTTAACTCATTTATATAATAATAATAATACTTTAACTGTAATAAATCACAACTTAAGTGCTCATGTTTTAAAGTGAACTGTTCATAATAACTTTAATTTGAAGGAAGGACTTAACAGATATAATCACAAAAGCTGTTAAAGATGCTAGTCAGGCAGCTCAGTCTGCCACCAGCCACCCAGTGCCCACTTCGAGGGGCCATGTAGCCCCTCTTAACCAATCCAAGAGATAAAGGTAAATTTACATAGGTGAAGCAATTTCAATTATACAAAGTTTTAGCTGATACACGTGCTAAATGTGATGGTATGTTGGTGAGTGGCAAAATGACTGCAAAGCATAGTGGTGCCAAAGCATGTGAATTAAGCATTACACTTATTTTCATAAAGTTAGCAGATCTGTGTAGGGGGTAGACCGGGTACAGTTGGTACAGAGGTTCATTTGAAACACCTTAAATAACTCGGGTGCGCAACAAGTCTGATCCGTGATATTTGCTTCGCATATGCGTATTAACACCCTCTTTGATCGTGGGAAATTTGAAGTACATCCGCTTCACCAGTCCGAAGTTTTTTTCTAAGTTTTTTTTTTTCATTTTCTAATCAGGCTGTTTTGGGGCACCACTGACTTCCATAGTAGGAAAAAAATACTATGGAAGTCAATGGTGCCCCAGAACTGCTGTTTCCCACATTCTTCAGAATATCTTCCTTTGTGTTTGGTAGAACAAAGATATTCATACAGGCTTGGAAGTACTCGAGGGTGAGTAAATGATGACAGAATTTTCATTTTTGGGTGAACTATCCCTTTAATAGTCACATTCAGACAATGTACAAAGCAAATTAAAACAACATTTGATGTTGGTGATATTTAAGCTTTCTACTTCTTATTGACATTTTTTCCAACACAAAAGATAAGGATTTTAGGGCATGTTGTAAAATATGCAAGGTGGTAAATGGGTACAGTTGATACACACTTTCTAGGTGGTGAGATCTGCAGTTACAGAGTTCATTTAAAGAGGTCATCGGATGCAAAATTCACTTTACAAGTTGCTTGAACATAAATGTGTGTTGGAAGTGTGTGTACACATCCATCATATAATGATAAAAATCCACCCAGTGGTTTAAAATCCCCTTTCTCAAATCAGGCTGTTCTGAGATTCCTGTCAGAATGACATAGCTCTGCAGAGGCCACACCCACGATAGTTGATTGACAAGACCGTTTTACCTTACACCCGCCCTGAGTGAGCTGACAGCTGTCTGACTCCGGTGCAATTGAGCAATTGAGGTGTTTTGTTGTTGGATGTAATAATGAATATAGCAGTCGTCATTTACTCCTGACATCTGAGCCGCTGAAGATGCAGAGGATTAACGTTACTTTCGTTTTTGAAGTGAATGCGCCGATCCCGCAGAGCTCATTAGCATTTAAAGCAACATGGACTAGAATGGCTTGTTGAAAACAGAGCATTGAGAAATTTTAACCAAAGTATGTTACAGACTTTTCATTAAGACCCTAAATAATCATATCAACTTGTGGAAAATGGGCATCCAATGACCCCTTTAAAAGAATAAAACTGAAATGTATTTGTTTGGACAGGCAGTCTAACAAGCAAAATATAACTGTAGCATATCCTGTAGACTTTTTTGTTTATGTGTGTGTGCTATTCTATTCCTGTTGCAGGATGCCCCGCTTCAGAGTTAGGAGTACAAATAGGGGAGTTGCTGCAGATCTTTTAGAGAGGGCCTCTCTGCGGGCCGTCCACTGCTGCAACTTCTCTATGCGGACCGTCCACTGCTGCACTGTATCATGTCCCATCCCTGGATATTCCTATGCCAACAGCGACCCTTAACTCAGATGGTTTTGAAGTTACCCTCACTTTAGTCTCTCTACCTTTACAAGAGGAGAAAATCACCACTGATCGAAGTAAGATAAATTAATTAAAATATTAAATATTTCACTTCTAGTAGTGTACGCTCATCAAATTTAGAAAATGAAATATGTGTACGTGTTTGTGTGTGTGTGTGTGTGTGTGTGTGTGTGTCTGGTTTGATGTTCAGCAGGAGCACGTTCCAGAATTCTTGCCTGAAACTGTAAGGTCATACCCCAAAGCCAGTCCTGGCAAGGCCAGTGGCCAATGGCGGAGGACAAGAGCCAGTGATATACTCACTGACACACCTGTAAAGAATTAAAGGAAAAAAAAAAAAAAAAAAAAAGTGTTCCCAAGCGGGCAAAAGGAAAATCATATTACAACTGTAGCAGGGTGGGAAAAGGCAAAAAATAAAATAAAATAAAATACAGAGGACAGTCAGTGTCTAGTCTGTGATGAATGGTTTTCAACATCCTGGCCGGGGAACAATGGATCTCTTGCTCCATCTGTGGCATGTGGTCACATGTAGAATGCACTGATGGAGGCCAAAACTAAATTTGCCACCACTGTAAGTGACAGAGGCAATTGTGGAAAATATGTCCAACTTATGGATGTTAATAATTATTAATATTTTAGTAGACAAGTAAAGGAAATGAAAAATCATTTCTTTTCAGTCCCTAGTTTTGGTGTGGTAACAGAAATAGCAAAAAGTGTACCACCTGTACCCGGTCTACCCTTATGCATTCGATTTTTTCATACCTCCGCGTCAGCTTTGTGGATTCATCAATGGTTATTATCATCATTAATTTGTTTTGTAATACTTATGTTCATAATTATTAAATACTATTAAAATACTGTCAACAAAAATAAACACATATTGACACAGGTTCATAATTTTATGCATTTATTAGGCTATTTTTAGTATCTGGAAACTCTCCCGAACAGTGTTTTCGCGCAGATAAGATGACAATAGTCTCAGAGAGCCCGTTAATTTTACTTTAGAATGAATACGCTGTAATGTCTAATGTTGTGATAGTGTTGCAATGTTTAATTATGATACTGTGTTAAAGAACACTAGGGGGCAGGCAAGGACGGGGGGTTGGAAAAAAGGGAAGAAAAAACAGCAAGGGAGAGTTAGTTAAGTTTGGCCTTTGGAGAGACAAAATAAAATGGAGTTGTTCTAATGACATATCTGGACTGAACTTATTATAAGAACATTATATACGCTACCTATAGGTGATTAACGATCATTTTTGAATCATCCACCAAATTATCATTTTTAGTTCACCCAAAAATGAAAATTCTGTCATTAATTACTCACCCTCATGTTGTTCCAACCCCGTAAGACCTTCCTTCATCTTCGGAACACAAATAAAGATATTTTGATAAAATTCGAGAGCTCTCTGACCCTCGCATAGACAGCAAGGGTACTACCACATTCAAGGCCCAGAAAAGTACCAAGATGATCAACAAAGTAGTCCATGTGACATCAGTGGTTCAACTGTAATTTTATGAAGCAATTCTTCTCCCTGAGTTACCATCTTCCGCCATTTTGGAGAGTACCCCAGAACGTAATCAGAGTTATTTACATTCAGCATGCGCGCGCGTTCATTATATTGGGTGTCTGCCATTTTGTAGTGCTGTCTGAATTCGGAGTGAACGACTTAATTCCTTACATTCATTCACTACTTTATACCCACAATGCATTCTGATTTTGATTGTACAACCGAAGTACACTCACTGAAGCACTATTACCCACAAACAAGAGCAGGAGCAAACGAGTTTGAATGAGATGCCGTTTACATCTTTCATGCAATATTAATATCAAATATTTCATGTAGGCGCAGTAGAGACGAAAATGTGGAAAAAAAGACGGTATTTTTGTTTTCTTTGCACACAAAAAAAATTAGGGGCATTTTTATGGTTTCATGGTTATTTTGACAGTTTCGTCAATGTGCTTTTGCTTTGAATGTTTGCAAACAAACGTTCAATTTGTATCACTTGTTTATTTATTTAGAGGAATTTTGCTACTTTTCATGGACCAATGAAATTCCATTGCATGTTCGCTAATAAAAACTCAATTTGAATCGGTTATATTGTTTTGATGTTTGGAAGCATGGCTGTATAGGCCCTAGGAAGAACATGGTACCATTTGCTATGGTAAATTGCTGTTTACTCAATGTATCTTGTTAGATGTACACTCCTGAACAAAATCTTAAGACCGGGGGAAACATTACGAGTATTCGCATTTCGCGCTGGTGGATCGTAACCAGGTTTTAAGTACTGAAGAAACAGGAACAAGAGACAAAAAATAGAGAATAGCAATTTATCAAACAAACAGGCTGTTCATCAGCTGATCAAAAGTTTAAGACCATAGCCTTAAAAAGTTATACGAACTTCAGATATAAATACTTTTTTTTTTTTTCAACAATTCGTCTCCTCTCTGTCTCTCCACATCACCGTAGCACCATTTTGGAGATTATCCGCTGAACGGAAACTGCGTACGCTCTTCTGTATCAACCGCAACATAAGGATGCGCTATTTTCATTCGAATCAAAGTGTAAAATACACGTAGAAAACGTATCCTTGTGTTGCGGCTGATACAGAAGAGCGTACGCAGTCTGCAGGCCGAGACAGCATTTTGCATCTCTTACCGACACTCACTACATCTCCAAACAAGCCGATGGTGCTCGCTTTATTACAAACAGAATCCTGTTTTATATCTGTTTACCATTGTTAAAGCAAAAAAGTAAGGCTATTTTGAGGAGTGAATGTCACAGTTCCATCACTCTTGTTAAAGAAACGCCATTTTTTTTGTTTTAATTAAGACATGAATTAGCAAATTTTTCCTTCTGAATATTTTATTCTTACAGATTATATGGTATGAAGCAATTACAGTTGTTCAAAACAATCTATCCAGTTTCACTGATGATTACGCAACTTTCTTGAAACTAAAGAAAAAATCATGAAGTAGCTTATATAGTCTTGAATAGTTTTTTTTGCACACGTCATTTTTAAAAATCCAATTATTTTCTGATAAAGTTCCTTACGAAAAAGAAGTTTATTCAAGTGTGCTATTAGTATACTTCTTTAACCTAAAATATAGGAAAGTATACTTTGTTTACTTTTTATGTACTTCTCAAAAATGGGTTTTATGTACTTCTCAGAAATATACTTAAAATGACATTTAAGTATACTTGACTTATACTTAGAAAAAGTCTAAATATATTTGAGCTATACTTGTGCTCCTACAATCCGTATTTTCATGTTATACGGTAGGGGGCGCTAATACACAACTTCTGTACATAATTTCCAAAAAACACAAGTGAAGAAGAAACCGAAACAACAGATACTTCCACATGTAATCTAACACGATCATCAGACATAAAACAGCATTGAAACTGTTTAACGTTATGGAATAAAATGTCGATCAGTGAAGAGGTAATAAAGACTGTCAAGCTTTGGGGTGTTGATCGACTCCATCTACGTTTTGATTATGATTCTGAATCCAATTCATAGTCTTTTTTCAGCTTTTTTTCAAAATATTGTATATTTCTTTATTTTTTTATTTATGAAACTTACCCACATTCAAGTGTTTAAAAAAAGAATGCATGAAGCTAGAATAAAATGTTTTTGTTTACAAGCAGATACCCTGTTCTTTGGATGTTTTGCATGTTCAGATATTCATATAACAAAATATATACAAATTAATTCCTAAATAGGGACATAGTAGTATAATTAAAGTATGACGTAAAGTTCACTTAAAGAAAACGTACGAGTATACTTGCAGTATAAAACTACTAAACTAGTAGTTTACTGAGACTATACTTCATAGTGTACTAAAAATGCTAATACAAGTATTTAATTAGTAAACTATCAGTATACCAATAAGTTCACTTTTAGTATAGTTGCAGCACAAGCTAAAAACATTGATGTAAACTAGTTGTGTACTCAAAGTTTACTACTGTTATACTTAAAGTATACTTAAAATGATACATTTATATACTAGAAAGTGAGCCAATTTAGTCCCAAGGAGTATTGAAATAGTACACTTACAAGTATACTACTAGTACACAAATATTTGTATACTTACTACATAAAGTATACTTAAAAATATACTTGAACTTTACTTAAGTATACTTAATAAAATAAACTTGAAGTATACTACTTTTTGGTAAGGGGTGATGAAAGGACATTAAAGATAATGGACAGGAAACTGTTGGGAAACCCACGTGTCCCATGAAAGTCCCATCACACACTGCAAGACCAAACTTTGCCCACTTTTTTTTTTTTTAATAATTAATATTTAGTCACAATTACTGTATTGAGGTTCTTCATTGCCTTGGTTCATGGAAGAGCTGCTGACCACAGGTATCTGCAAGAAAAAAAGTATACGCTCAGCTTCCTTACTTATTGATTGCTTATTAAACAATTATTGCACCCATTACTGAGTGCTTTGTACATATACACTGAACACTAAAGCCAAATAATGCATTATTTACAAGCCTCTCTTACCTCAGAGCTTTTAAGATCATGGAAATGATTGGGCCTGAAATCAGGGAGCTGTGGAGTTAAAACTTGTGGAACAAACACCACCTTTGGGAAAATGCACATAATTATGATGTTTTATGCCTTCTTGCTGTCAGATGGTATGAATGCAGTAAAACTGGCAAACAGTTCCAGTATTACAGGTGTATAGACCTCATTGTACTTCAAATGGAATTGAAAAAAGCAAAACACAGAAATCCTTCTGAAATGTCCCGGTGTGGAAACATGCTTTCATCCGGATTTATCAAAATAATTTCACATAATTCATACATTCACATAATTTCCAACATTTTTGTGGACAGAATCATCAAAAGCTAGAGGGTTTGAACATTTTAAGAGTGAAGAATTTAAGACGAATTTAAAACGTTTTTGTAATGTAACTTGTAGTGTTTGTTGGTTCTTGTAAAGTGTGAACCCAAGTGTGTAGATATATCCATGTATATACATATCTGAGGTGGCTCAGCCTACCAAAAAAATAAAGCTTGGGAACCCTTGATTTGATGCATCACTCACCCGAGGAGGAGGAAGAGGAGGAGGAGGAGGAGGAGGAGGACAACAGCAACAGGAGACTTTACAAGCAAATGCTGACAGACAGATGGAAATGACAAACTGAAGGAGGGTGAATACCAGCAATACACCACTGATTCCCTTAAAGAGGGTCTGAGAGAAAAAAAAAAATCAACATTAGCACAGGTAATAATAATAATAATAACAAAATAATTGATTAGTAATCATACAGCTACACTGGCTGCTCAGCAGTCAAGAATCTATTATTCTTAAGGTTGATGTGGTAATATATTTATTGATCAAACTGGACGAGTACAATTAATGTATAATGTCAATATTTTCATGCACCGTAAATGATAAATAATAGTAAGAGTTCTATAAACTACTTCTGAAATGTTGGGGAAAAAACTGGACAGATGAGTGCAGATAAAGCTTGAATTTTGAAAGTGTACTGACCACACAGTGATCTTACTGTAAATATAAATATGAATTTAAAAGCTTATGACATACCTTATACTTTACTGTAACATTATTATAGTTGTAACACTGATAATAGTTGCAGTAAGTGTGCGGGTAACTGTAGAGTGGTCCTAGAGCCAAATCCAGTGAAACTGAAATAAGGGCAATGCCTGCAGTTATAGCACTGAAAATGTTCACTCCAAGTGAACCGTTCACCTATCAGCAGAAAACCAGCATAACATTATTTAACATGCTGTGAAAGTATATGGAGTGCGATAAAAATAAACTACTTTACATACATAAATAAAATATTCATCAGGGTCCAAGCACCAATGCCTTATGTCGATTATGTAGTGATACAACTCCAATGCATTTTTTTTAATAGTATTTTTTTACAAAAAAATCCAACCAAACTTCACTGAAAGTTTAGGTTACAGCAAATATACTGATGTCAAAAAATCTCTGTACACTTCAGTACAAATTTTTATTGTCTTAAGACGTGATCATAAGGTATGTTTTGTAGGTGAACTCACGTTAAACATTTACACTTCGATGAACTGAATGTCGTAGGTCAATTTCAAATGAGTGTGGAATTTTCAATTGCACCTCAAAATTTTATATGTTCAGACGTATTTATAAGGTCCCTTTTATTTGTATTTATTGTATATGTCTGGCCTCATAACTGTCATGCGCAGGTGATTGTAAAAGATTGTAGGTGATTGTAAAAGAACTGAGGAAACTAAGGGTTTAAATAAACAGGGGATGATTACCAGAATTGAAACTCTGTGTGGAACTAATTAACAATCGAGGAGACTAACTAGGGAACTCAGGAACAGAACACAGAAAACAGGCCCTGCATCCCTATGTTCACACTATCCATCTTAAATAGTATGTGAGGTTAGAACAGATTCAAGATTCAAGATTTTTATTTGTCACATACATAGTTATACAGAGTATAACCAGCAGTGAAATGTTAGTAATAAGAATAAGTGTGTCCCAAAGCATAGTATGTTGAAAAGAGTATGCCAAAAGTCCCTGGATGGTCCACTATTTCAGGTAGATCCGTGCACACTCTAAGGGCAAATATTGCCCACAATCCATTGCGCTTTGGTGAAGGATTCAGTTCAGAATTCGGTTCAGCATTAAAAAAAAAAAAACTACAAACATGGTGGATTTGTGCGCAACTGACTGTTAAGTAGAGGGGTTTAGGTAAAAGTTTTTTTTTTAGTTAATATTAATCAGTATTTTACCTGGTATTAACGTTATCTGTGTTATACTGCATCTGCAACAACAATGTGAGATTTTATAAACATCCTTTTGGCCATGAAAATGTTACTCCACCCCAAAATGCTAATTTTGTCATTAATCACTTACCCCCATGTCGTTCCAAACCCGTAACAGCTTCGTTTGCCTTCGGAACACAATTTAAGATATTTTGGATGAAAACAAGGAGGCTTGTGACTGTCCCATTGACTGCCAAGTAAATACCACTGTCAAGGCCCAGAAAAGTATGAAAGATGTCGTCAGAATAGTCGATCTGCCATAAGTGGTTCAACCGTAACGTTATGAAGCTAAAAGAATACTTTTTGTATGCAAACATTTTAGTTCTGTGTGCAGCTGACACAGAAGAGCGTACACACTTTGCGTCCAGTGGATATTCTCCAAAATGGCGCTACGCTGACACAGAGGAGACGAATTGTTGAATAAATTAGTTATTTTTGTTTTTTTGCATAAATAATAAATAAAGCCGTAATAATCAAGGAACTTTGCTGCCGTACCATGGGTGCAGCAGGCGCAATGATATTACGCAGCGCCTGAAAATAGTCCCCAGCTATATCATAAC
>JAFVLL020039341.1:0-56001 GCA_021397915.2 Tor tambroides | reverse complement strand
CATAGTTTTTCAGGTAGCTTTGCAGGTAGGTCTCTTGAAGCATCTTGGAGACGTTACCACGGTTCTTCTGGATTTAGTCTGTCTCAGTTTATTCTTTTTCTTCATGTCATTCCAGACAGACTGGATGATGGTGAGATCAGATCTCTGTGTGGAGCACTGGCTGTTGTCAGACTCCTTGTGCAAACAAAAATCTTACTGGATTATTACAATTAATGGCAAAAATAATGTTTGTAAATGTAAACTGTACTGACACACTACAGCAAAAGATAGAAATAACTGACTTAAAACCATTTTTTGTTGGTGAAAATACTAGTGGCCTAAGACTTTTGCACAGTAGTGTATGTTCTGACATGTTTTAGTGACCCAGAGTATGGAAGTATATTGAAATATGTCATACTATTTTTCATTACAGTACTGTGTGAATTACATAACATCTATTATGTACGCCTCTGTGATCATTTTATGCACTGCATGGTCAAATATAGCAAACAGACATAATTCAGCATGCTCATGTGCAACATAAGTCACATGCAATAACAAGCAATAATAAATTACTTTAATACAAAGAAATCTACAACCAAATAATGTTGAAATCCACCAGTGTTATTTTAGTATCATTGAGATACTACTATAATTCTATCAATGTTTTGAATTCATTTTTATTTTTATATTTGCCATTGTATTTTAGCAATTTCGTTGACTTTTTGTCATTTTAATTAAAAAAAATATCTAATTTTAATTATTTTGATTTATATATATATATATATATATATATATACATACATACATATATACCTTTTTTTTCTCTCCAGTTAATCGTTATTTTAAGTAATATTTCTGAAAGTTACTATAATAACCATGAAAGCCACAGCTGGCAAAGACTTCTAAAGACAGATAAAACAAACCAAGGCTTATGAAATTACAGATGTCTTATCCAAGGATTCCCAGAATCCTCTGAAACAAGTTGCAAATATTAGCAGGGTGATATTTTGGTGGCTTGATGGACATCGGTAGAGCATCCACTGTTGAAAATTCAAAGGTTGGTTGTGTAACTAAATCAGCAAGGCTTGGTCATTATCAGCTTCACAATACTAGTTGAAACAAACAGACTTGCTAGATTTTGCTGGTGAACAGCATGTTCGCGTTCGCAGCATCTAGACCAACACCAAACTAGCACTAATGAATGTAAATTCATGCTGTTTTAGTTCAGCAGGGCAGACGCTGCTGACCTGCTGGAGTGTGTTAATATTGAAGATGGTCTGTGTTTTAACATATCCCACAAGCCCTGTGTGACCTCTCCCGCTGAACACGGCACGAGAAAAGCCCAGTCGGACTGCTGCTCAGTCAGGGACGGCAGAATAGTGATGGACGCTCTGTCTCTTCGATCAGTACATGTCATTGATGAATTGACAAAAACGCCTCCAGCGTCTGACAGCGGGCTGCTGATCGATACTGAGAATATGTGATGGACAAATGGAAAAGTACAGCAGCAGCTAATAACTGTCACACAGGAGATCTAACTGTAGCGATCCAGCTCTTCAGCATCCATATGTGCATGTAAATTATGTCAATAATGTGATTAATGTGGTGTTGCATAATGTTCTATTACAGATATTTTAGCTTAACTTTTTTTTGTACAGAACTTTTCTCACCTCTCTTACTATTAATAGAAAATTAAGGATTTTTCTGCTATTATTTAGCTTTGTATTTCACATTTATTTAATTTCAGGTAATGTTCAGACTGCAGTTACTGTAAATGTGGCTGTCACTCTTGACTTTAATCCTGTTCTATCTAAACTTACTTTGTTTATCTATCTACAGGAGTACTGCAAGAAAACTCTCCCAGAAGAAGTCAAGAAATCAATCTGAACAACTAGTCTTTAATGGATAGATGGAGGTATGTGTCTTGACTTCTTTAGTTGTATATTTGGTATATTTGTAGCAATAGCCAAAAATACATTGTATGGGTCAAAATTATCATTTTTTTTATGCCAAAAATCATTAGGATATTAAGTAAAGATCATGTTCCATGAAGATTTTTTGTAAATTTCCTACTGTAAATATATCAAAACATAATTGTTGATTTGTAATATGCATTGCTAAGAACTTCATTTGGACAAATTTATAGGCGATTTTCTCAGTATTTAGATTTTTTTGCACCCTCAGATTTCAGATTTTCAAATAGTTGTATCTCAGCCAAATATTGTCCGATCCTAACAAACCATACATCAATGGAAAGATGATTTATTCAGCTTTCAGATGATGTATAAATCTCAGTTTTGAAAAATTGACACTTATGACTGGTTTTGTGGTCCAGGGTCACATTTGTCAAAATAAATATGACTTTAGAATTATTTAATTATGTATGATTTATTTATATTTACGCTACAATTCAAAAGTTGCAGGTCAGTATTTTTAAACAAATTAATACTTTAATTGATCAGTGCATTAAATTGATCAAAAGTGGCAGTAAAGGTTTCAAATAAATGCTGTTCTTTTGAACTTTCTACTCATCAAAGAATCCTGAATGAATTAAAAAAAAAAAAAGGTTTCCACAGAAATATTAAGCAGCACAACTGTTTTCAACATTGCTGTTTTCAAAAAAAAAAAAAAAAAAAAATTTTTTTTTTTTTTTTTTTAAAGCTTCTGCATATTAGAATGATTTCTGAAGGATCATGTGACACTGAAGACTGGAGTAATGATGTTGAAAATTCAGCTTTGACTTACTGGAATAAAGTACATTTTAAAATATATTCAAATAGACAACAGTTATTTTAAATCATAATATTTAACAATATTACTATACTGTTGTTATTGTCATATTGTTGCTTCCTAAATAAAGGTAGAATTGGTGAGTCTAAGAAATGGACCACAAACTTTTGGATGAGAGTGTATATTTAAATAAAGTTACAATTAAAAGGTTTAAGGCAACCAGCTTCAGCAGATTTTTGAGTTTTCTCAACTTATTTTTTAGGAAATTTCTCAACTTTTTGTTGTAGGTATAAACTTAAAACAAGAAGTTGAGAAAACGCAAAAATCTGCTGAAGCTGGTTGCCTTAAACTTTTAAGTTTGCCCAACTTTTTTTATTTATTTATTTATTTATTTTTTAACAGTGTACAAGAAATAAAGTGACAATTATGAGATGCAAATTATTATAATGTGTCGATTAGAGATATGAAACTGAAGTAGTTTGAACTTTTAAGTTGGCAGTACAGATGCAGTGAAACAAAACCAAGAAGTTAAAAAACAGCAGAATATGCACGTTATAGTGATGCTCTGATGGTGCTTTACAAAATTGCTGAACATAAACCGTCAATAATGTCAATATTAAAGTTTAAAATTTGTTCATTAAAAGCGACAAAAAAAATAAATAAAAATAAAAAATAGATAGATAGATAGATATCTGGAAAAAGTATAAGATGCCTTTGAAGATGTTTGAAATCAAGTAGAACGTAGTCAATTTGTTTTCCAGAAGTTTACATCAGTAAAGTGTTACTTTCAATTTCTTTGTCAACATCCCTATTGAAGTAGAATATACTTGTATTCTCTAGTAAATGGCAACACCTTTGGTTGTTGCTGGTTTATCTTTCTTACTTAATTGCTGCCAAAAACAACAATAACAACAACAAAAACATATATTCTGCATACTGAAAACTTCAGTGTAGAAACAATTCTTCACAACTTAAATCATATTAAATTTCACAACTAATTACAAAGAAACAGCAAGTTACAATGTAAACCTCCACTTCAACAGATAAAAAATAATAATAAAAAAAGTTAATTGTGACTTTAATTTCACATTTCAGACATTTTTTCTCTCAGTTCTGAATTCGGGATCTCAATTCAGTTTTTTTCCCGTATGAAATAAAAAATTAAAAGGTAATTTATAGTTTATAACTCATAATTTGAAACAAATAAATAAATAACAACAAAAAAACACTAACTGTGATATGTAAACTTTATTTCATTTTTTTCTTGTGGGTAAAAACAACTATGAAAAATTTTACATTGCATTAAATGTGAAATTTTGAAGTAGAAAGTCTGAATATTATTTTTCGCAAAAGGTAATGTAAAGGGAAGTTTTGCTCAAGTTAAGCTTTTTTTATTATGAATTTTTAGCTTCAGGGAATTCAAATATTAAAATTAGGTTTTATTTGATATGATTAATTGATATTAATCAAAACGTCCGATTTATACTTTATTAACAATCGTCCTGGCGATTTGTTATATCAGTATATCTGTAATGATTTGTTATCTTATTCGGGGCCAACTAAAAGAACAAACCAAAATAGTACTTTATGTAAATTTATGCTAATAGTAACAGGTTCTGGCACATTGTTTGATCTGATTACGGCAATAACAGAAAACAGATTTCTTTGATGAGAGTTTATTCACTATTCTAGTTGATAAAAAATACATGAATTAAGCTACAAAACAAACACACATACACATATATACACACAAATGCTTATTTTGAAGACAAAGTCTGAGCCCTGTGGCTATTTCCCGTGAACTCCGCCTAAGGAAGTTACACAAGCAGAGAACTTTTCTATCTTTGCTTTTAAAGATTAATTCAACCCAGGTTCAGCAAACTTTGGAGAAAGAATTGTTTGTATTTGCTGTAAGTTGGAGATTCTTTTCCTAGTTTGAAGAAGTTCCGTGGATGGCTCGTGGCGTGACGTCGTTCTGGGAAGGCCCTCCTGTGAGGGGCTGTTTTCCGGTTGACGCGAGAATGGCGCGCTTTGAAGTTCTTTAGAGTTCTTTAGTCGGCTTCAAGCTTTGAAGTGGTTCTTCAGAAATTGACTAAGTATTGGTTCACTGCTCTGCCAGATGTTATCGGCGGTGAGCGCTTTTGGAGCGCCTCAATGAGACGAAGTCAAGTTTTCAAGCAGCGCGCGTAAACTGAGCAAGCAAGCAGAGAGAATGAGCTGGGGGTCCGTTTTAAGATGGACTGACGTCAGGGCGTTCCCCGGCGCTCCTCCAATGCAATGGTTCCCGCCCACATGGATCAGCTTTCCATGCGCAAATTTATCTGCTTCGTGATCTTGTCCCATGAAGAGAATATCCTGGCAGATTTCTATAAGTGTTATAATCATACATTATGATGCTAAAGGTTAATTTTCATTCACACCAACTTATTGCTTATTTAATGAGCTTTCATTAAAGATCAAACAGCATATATCTGGCATTCCCCAAAGTACATATCTCAATTTTATATACTACATGGCTAAGGCATAGATTAAACGATCCTAAATTCTAAATAATCACACCAACCATGTGAAACTAAACAATAGTGATCGGGAAAATTAGACATCAAAAGATTACAAAATAATATCACAGATTCCAATAACACAGCAAGCTTATAAACGACAACTCGAATACACAATACAACTTGAATATAAAATACAACTTGAATATATATATTATTTCGAGTATATTGCTTTAATAGCAGCAGTAATTACTCATTTGTCCTTTTGGAACGGTTTATAACAGTTTGAGGTTTTGTTTAGCCAAGCACAGAAACGAGCCGTTCCTGTGGAATGTAAGGGTGAGGGTATAAGGTCATGAGACGGTCACTTTAGGATGATCTGGAGATTTTCTTAGCTCGGACAGAGCTATAAAGTCCATCGCTTGTGTTTATCCGATGGGTAGTTTATGCGTAAAAGGTTTGCGGGTATCACGAGCCATCTGTTTCTGGAACTTCTCCAGATAAGCAGCTCTCTGTTATTTATGCCAAGTTAGTCATTGACAATACTGCAAGTCTGTTCTTAGGTGAGTTTGGCTGAAAGGAGTTAGTTATTGCTGTCCTGGTGCTTGCAGATACAGGATGTGGCTCTATAAATCTATCAGGGTTTAGGGGTCTCACGTTGATCCCAAGGGAACAGGCCAGGACAATTGGGCTCGGTATTGGTAAGTCGTTAATTTTATAACCATAGCAAGGGAAGGAAGGTCTCTGATCTGCTAAGGAATGTGTTGTCCTGTTAAGACCTGGGTGTGTGTGACTTTAATTCACCCCAAGATTCTACAATATATATATATATATATATATATATATATAAAATATTAATATAAAAAACAATTAAAAAAATGATAAAACTATATAAGATGACTACAAATGAAATACAAAATGAAAATTTGCATGTTATATATGTTTTGCAGTTTATGTGTATGCATAGCTTAAACAAAAAAACATATTAGCCTTGAAAATACCTCAATGCATTAGAAACTAAATATTAAAGTAAAATCTACAAACAAATGATGCCGGATTAATGTTTCTGAGCCACTTTTTAAATCATTTTTAAGCCACTTGTCTCACGGAAAACAAGAAAAACACAGATGTAGTTCATAGTTCATCACATTAAATACAAAGTTTACAAGACTCTTGTCATTTCATTTTGAACAATACATTTGCATCAAACTTCATTATTTGAAATATTGAAAAGTGAGCTTGTACTGTATATTTTCAAATTAAAAAATAAATCCTATATTTTATTTATTTATTTGCTATATATAGGTATAATGCAAACACATGCATACGTTTTTAACTGTAGCTTAAGTGTCCAAATACATTTTGAGGCCACTTTATATATGTGACCCTGGAGCACTAAACCAGTCTTAAGTCACTGGGGTATATTTGTAGCAATAGCCAAGAATACATTGTATGGGTCAAAATTATCCATTTTTCTTTTATGCCAAAAATCATTAGGATATTAAGTAAAGATCATGTTCCATGAAGATATTTTGTAAATTTCTTACGGTAAATAGATCAAAACTTCATATTTGATTAGTAATATGCATTGCTAAGAACTTCATTTGGACAACTTTAAAGGCGATTTTCTCAGTATTTTGATTTTTCTGCACCCTCAGATTCCAGATTTACAAATATTGTCCGATCCTAACAAACCATACATCAATGGAAAACTTATTTATTCAGCTTTCAGATGATGGATAAATCTCAATTTTGAAAAATTTACACTTAAGACTGGTTTTGTGGTCCAGGGTCACATATTATACACAAACCTACTACAGTTCAGATCTAAATAATGCAAAGTAAAAAGAGCCGTGCGGTGTCTAAACATGAAATCTCCTGTACGTTAGACACTCTTGAGTTTATGAGGTTGTTTATTTTCATTTATTTTCTTTAATATTTTTTCTTGTTCACCAGGTCGATACTGACGGGTCTTTTCGCTCCCACCTCCGGTACGGCTTACGTTAACGGCTACGACATCCGCAGCGACATGGACACCATCAGGACTCACCTGGGAATGTGTCCACAACACAACGTCCTCTTCAACGAGTAAAACCTCCTCCACAGATACAGATACAGATAGGAGGAAACAAATTCAGTGCTTTATTTGTTCACAATCTGAATACTGGCACATCTGAACTCTGAGAAGTCTGAGAACAAGGTTTGACAGCTAATGAAAGCCTCGCGAGATGAGTAACAATTCAGCAGAAACGGCAGATGAGAGCAGTTCAGCTCAGGTCTTCTCAAGGAAGACAACAGTTCAGCTCAAACGCGTCAAAATGTTCTTTCAAAGCAAATACTCAAAAAACTCCAGGTAATCACGGTTCAGCGCAAAAATGGTTTTAGATGCAAAAAAGATTTTAAAGCTGCTGGCAATGACGGTTCAGTTCAATTGATTCTGACAGTCGTCAGGCTTTCTGGAGTCAACTGCAGCTCTGTCACGCTTAGCACTCACCTGAACCGCCAAACCTGAGCCTGCATTTGTGTTTCACTGATGATATGATCTCAAGTTCAGTTTTAGTTTTCGACTGACGCGTTAATCTCTCACAGTTCATACATATGCATGAGAAACACAGGATATACATCATGCATGACAGAGGATACTAGCTTTCTTCAACTAAATATTTGTAGTTAACCAGCTTCACTGTCACCTGACTAATAGCCTGTGTCGTCTTTGTTAACAAAAACTATTCAAAATGCTTCATTAATTGAAATAAAGCTGGCATAAAATATAAGTAATAGATAGAAAACCTAAACTTAAATGAAAATTAGAAATGTCATTTTGATAACTAACTTAAATGATTTGAAGTACTTGAAGTAAAATTACAATATAAAAAATACAAAATAAAATAAAAAAGTAAAAAAAAATGTGAAAAAATCACTAATACAAATGACACATAAAATTACTAAAATTTAAACTAAAATGTAAAAAAAGCTAACTAAAATGTGAATAAATACTCATAACACTATAATATAATTATTACTATTTATACTTTTAGTATAAATAATATTAAAATCATACTGAAATTCTGAAAAAGATATGAAATCAGTGGCGTGAGAATTATTTGTGCACGTGAGATTTTTATGAACAAAAGCCTGAAAACTTGTCTCTTCTAAATATAAAATAAAATATAAATATTAGAGGGAAAATGTTAACTTAAATGCAACTTAGACAATTGTAAAACTTAATTAAAACTCAATTAAAATTACTAAATAAAAATAAAGCTAAATAGAAATAACACAAACAACAAATAAAAATTAAAAAAAACCTTAAAATTACTAAAACTTAAAAAAAGAAAAGAAAATATGGAAATAATTGTACTACTACTGTAGTTAAAATATTAAGCATAAATAATACGAAAATAATACAGAAATTAGTTGTGTAAGAAAGCATTTCTACACAAAAGCTAACTAAAATATTATTATATAAATACTACAATAAAATAATGCCGAAATTCTGAGCAAGATATGAAATCAGTGTCGTAAGAATTATTTGTGCACATGAGAGTTTTATGAACAAAAAACTCATCTCTTCTCCTATTTATATCTGTTTATTATGGCGTTATTTTTTAGTCAAAAGTTATGAGCGTGTAAGACATGCTCACGAGCACATTATGTTATTTCACACGCGCAAAAATGAACCTTCAGCTGGCATGATAAAAGTACTCGCGCACAAATTCAACAACCGAGAGGTGTACAGGCAGCTGCGCGCGAGCGCCTGGCATACTCTCATAGGTTAACTCTGCTTGTACAGTGGAATCCTGCTCGCGCGCAGCGGGCTTCTGCTCGCGGAGTGCTGTTTTGCTCGCGCAGTGGATTTCTCCTCGCTCAGCTGATTTCTGCTCCCTCGAGTCTAGATGACTTTTGACAATTTGGGGGCGGAAACCAAGGAGGGCACTGACTCTCTTTATGATTGGTCACTTTCATCGTAATCACACCCACAGGGACATCCTTGTACCTTGATTTGACAGCTCATTACAGGAAGCACTGGACGGTAGGAGTTCAGTCCAGTGTTGCCAACTTAGCAATTTTGTTGCTAAATTTAGCAACTTTTCAGACTACCCTAGCAACTTTTTCTTCCACCTAGCACCTAGCAACAAATTTAGCAATTTTTAAAAATTTATTTGGCAACTTTTAGCAACTTTTGATAAGTGACTCAGACAATAAAAAGACACACATTTTCCATCCAAATTACACAAAAAGAAGAAAACCAAAGATGCCTATCAGTACACACATCACGTGAATTGAGTTAGTGGCTCTTTGCAATTGTTTAATTTAATAATAATAATAATAGTTGAATAAATGTTCATTTATGATACACTTTGTTAGTAGCTTGTACTTGCGATTGTTGATCAGTTAATACACTGTAAGAAAAATGGAAAAGATACTAGTAATTTTCCAGGACATTATTATCCATCGTAGCCCTTTAACCCAAAAACACAAGGCATAATTTAAAATGCCGGTTAAAAACCAATATGGAAAATTATTTCATATTAACATACTGTAGTAGACTGTGCCCCATTTTTACAGACTTTTCTTGAGTGTAGCATACTAACTATCTACTAATACACTGCTTAAAGTGTGTATAGTATTACTAGTTTAATAACTATAAAAAAACTTAAATTGTGATCATTCAAAATGTGTGTTCAATAATTCAATGTATTTAAGTTATTTATATTTTAATATTATATTATGCATATTATTTTACAAACAAATCTAAATGAACAGTATTATTTTGAGATTTGATGTTGTGACTCAATTTTAAGCCGTGATTAGGCAATGATGTCATCAATGCCAAATGACATCACAATGTCATTTAGCAACTTTTTAGCAACAAACTGACCTTCCTTTAGCAACTTTCTCTGAAAATTAGTTGGCAACACTGGTTCAGTCATTCAGTTATCACTGCACAGTGGACGGAATGGCGGCGACACCTGAAGATGTAGGCGTAAGTGATATTGATATATGATGGGGGCTGTGTGTTTGACAATGTAGCAATTTAATCTGAAATTGGAACATGTAAGTAGCCACATAAGCTAATCAACCTAACTAGCAAGTTTTAGGCTAGCAAACCTGTGGGCAGGGGCTAATGTTAGTGTCTCTCAGCAAACTAGCGTTTTAGTCAGTGCTGCATGTGTAAAACAAACGTAAAGTATGGCCAGTGGTTCAAACTTTTCATGCAAAGTGTTTAGTTGAACTAGTGACCATGAAGAAAATAGTCAAAAGTTTGGAAACATTACTATTTTTAATGTTTTTGAAAGAAGTCTCTTATGCTCATCTGATTTATGATCAATGTTGGAAACAGTTGTTAAGCACATTTTTTTATAACCTGAGATACTTTTTTCAGGATTATTTGATGAATAAAAAGTTAAAAGAACTGTATTTATTTAGAATAGAAATCTTTGTAACAATATACACTCACCACTAAAAGTTTGGGAACAATAACTATTTTTTTTTAAGAAATTAGTACTTTAATTCAACAAGGATGCGTTAAATTGATAAAAGGTGATGGTACCTATGTATATTGTTAGAAATTTTTATTTTGAATAAATGCTGTTTTTATGAATAAAAATGCTGTTAACGTTTTACTCATCAATGAATCCTGAAAAGTATTCCAAAAATATATTAAACAGCACAACTGTTTCCATCATTGATAATAACCTGAGAATAAATCAGCATATTAGAATGATTTCTGGTAAGATTCATAAGACACCAAAGACTGGAGTACTTGCTGATGAAAATTGGCTTTGCATCACAAAATAAATTACATTTTAAAATATATTAAAAAAGAGAACCATTATTTTAAATTGTAATAATATTTCATAATATTACTGTTTTTTTGTTGTTGTTGTTTTTTTAACTGCAGGCTTCTACGAGCATAAGAGACTTCTTTTCAAAAACATTAAAAAATAGTAATGTTTCCAAACTTTTGACTGGTACTGTACATGGTCACTAGTTCAACTAAAACACTTGCCATGAAAGTTTGGGAACCACTGGCCATACTTTACGCTTTGTTTTACACATGCAGCACTGACTAAAACGCCAGTTTGCTGAGAGACACCTCCAACATTAGCCCCTGCTGAGTTTGCTAGCCTAAAACTTGCTAGTTAAGGTTGATTAGCTTATGTCAGCTACTTACATGTTCCAAACAAATTTCAGATTAAATTGCTACATTGTCAAACACACAGCCCCCACTAGCATATCAATATCACTTACTTACATTCAGGTGTCGCGCCATTCCGTCCACTGTGCAGTGTTAACTGAATGACTGAACTCCTCACAGATACTTTGACTCCGTGCTTCCTGTAATGAGAGCTGTCAATAAAGGTACAAGGAAGTCCCTGTGGGTGGATTACGATGAAAAGTGACCAATCATAAGAGAGTCAGTGCCTCCTTGGTTTCCGCCCAAATTGTCAAAAGTCATCTAGACTCGAAGTGAGCAGAAATCAGCTGAGCGAGAGAAATCCACTGCGCGAGCAAAACAGCACTCCGCGAGCAGAAGCTGCGCGCGGCAAGCAGGATTCCACTGTACAAGCAGAGTTAACCTATGAGAGGCGCTGATGCCATACAAGAGCTGCCTGTACACCTCTCGTTGAATTTGTGCGCGAGTACTTTTATCATGCCAGCTGAAGGTTCATTTTTGCGCGTGTGAAATAACATAATGTGCTCGTGAGCATGTCTTACACGCTCATAACTTTTGACTAAAAAATAACGCCATAGTTTATGACTATATATTTCATATTTTTGTACAAGTATGTATGAGTATTGTCTATTGCATATATCTGTGTGCAAGTTAGTATTTGTTCATATTTTCATATATTCATGGTTCCCGTTTGTTTCAGTCTGACCGTGGAAGAGCACATTTATTTCTACGCCCGTCTGAAGGGCCGGAGCTCTAAAGAGGTGAAGAAGGAGATCGATCAGATGATTCGAGACGTGGGTCTGCCTCACAAACGCAAAGACCTGGCCAAGAACCTCTCAGGTGTGTTTGCGTGAGCAGTGTTCGTGTTCTCGCGCTCTCTCTGCGGAGATCTGGCAAGCATCTGCTGTCTGTCCGCAGGTGGGATGCAGAGGAAGCTGTCGGTCGCCATTGCTTTCGTGGGCGGATCCAACGTTGTGATTCTGGACGAGCCAACAGCAGGAGTCGATCCGTATGCACGCAGAGGCATCTGGGAGCTGCTGCTCAAATACAAAAGAGGTAAGAGAAATGAGCACCAGAGGATTCAGGGACTGTTGCGTTGAATCAGGGCATGAAAGGCACAATTAACAACAAACTGGAGTCCATGAATCCTGCATTTGGGTGACTTAAAGTGCCCCTATTATGGGTTATGAAAGGTTCATATTTTGGTTTTGGGAGTCTCCAACAACAGGTTGACATGCATGCAAAAAACACTGTCGTTGTCTTATAATATGCGTTTATTTTGACCTTATTTGCTCAACGACTCACAAACGATTTGTCCAACGATTCATTTTTCCAAACTCTTCCTTTGATTGGTCGATTTCATTTAAAGCAGTGTTTGTGAGCTTTTAACGCGGCACCTAGTGGTAAAAAATAAATTTGCATTTTCATTCAGACCAGCGCAAAAATCCCAGTTTTCCCAGATCTGCACGCACAACAAGTGGGCGGGCAATATGCTAATGTTTCATTTTGACGTCATCATGGAACAGCTTGGGATTCGTTTTAATTTGCTCATTCACTTAGAGCTGTGTTACACACTGCATGAAACGTAATTTTCAAAAATCACACAGAGTTGGGCATTTCATTTTATCCCAAGTTGAAACATTTCGGAGCACCAATTAAAAAACAACAACAACAACAACAAACTTTATTGCAGCAATGCAATGAAAAGTATCAAATTATGTGTTTTTCCTTAATAAAGGGCTAAAAGGGGGAAAAAAAATAGCTTGTTTTTGCTTGTGAAGGGGCAGATCTAGACAAAGGATACCAGAGTTTACTTTGAATTAAATACTAGATGCAGTTTATTGTGTTACCAAAATCCCAATAATAACCAGAAAAACAAACAACAACAAACCTTTATGCATAATGTGGGACTTTTAATTATAAACAAGGCTGACACACTAGGACTCTTATTCTGCAGGCTTCTGATTCAGTAAAATGAGGGAGATTAAATATGCACTCTTACAACAATTTACAACACATTGCAATATTAACATTATAAAGTAAATAATGTCTTTATTCATCAACAGTAGATCATAAGCAATATTCATTGATTGCAAATTCACATTAGGCTGTATCGCAATTCCTGTTTTTCCATCTACAAATTTAAGACCTCTTAAAATGATAATTAAGATGTTTGTTATATCATTTTAAGATATTTAATTTTTTTTTATGACTTTAAATTTCATAAAATTTATGAATTTTGAAACTTTTAAGGACTTTTTACATTTTACAGTTTGCACACATCTATTTTTAGTTGCAAGCGTGAGTGAAATACTCAGACTGTGGAGTCCTGTCACTTTTCCTGAAAGTCCTGAAAGTTTGCTGGAAAGTTTTGGTTCACTGTCAATAGTGTAGCAAAGCATGAAGCATTGCTCACAGAAATCACTTTCAAACCGAGCAATGAGGGGAATTTTTCATCCTCACACAAAACTCCCAGTCATATGGATTCATATAGAAATGACTGGATTTTACCAACGAAATTTCGCAGAGCAACGCTAAATGTGTCCGCGCCTTTAGCAGCGGCTTGTAGATGTGTATTGTTCCTGTTGCTCGACTGGCAGAGCATATGGAAAAACCTTTAAGGTTCAGTTTCCAAGGATGCGCATTTGCATTTATGCGTTTAGAAGACGAAATTAATCACAGAGACAACAATATTCGTAATATACACTACCAGTCAAAACAGTAAGATTTTTAATGTTTTTTTTTAAAGTCTTTTCTGCTCACCAAGGCTGCATTTATTTGATCCAAAGTAGAGCAAAAACAGTACAATTTTGAAATATTTGTACTATTTAAAATAACTGTTTTCTATGTGAATATCTGTTAAAGTGTAATTTATTTCTGTGATCAAAGCTGAATTTTCAGCATCATTACTCCAGTCTTCAGTGTCACATGATCCTTCAGAAATCATTCTAATATGTTGATTTGCTGCTCAAGATTTGTTATTATTATTATTATTATTATTATTATTATTATTAATAATAATAATATTTAAAACAGTTGAGTAAAAAAAAAATTCAGGATTCTTTGATGAAAGATCAGTATTTATCTTAAATAAAAAGTTTTGTAACATTACACTATACCATTTAAATGCTTGGAGTCAGTACGGTTTTTTTTTTTTTTTTTTTGGAAGGGGGGGGATTATAGAAATTAATAGTTTTATTTAGTAAGGATCCTTTAAATTGATCAAAAGTGATGATAAAGACATTTATAATGCTGCAAAAGATTCCTGTTTCAGATAAATGCTGCTCTTCTGAATCTTTCTGTTCATAAAAGAAACCTGAAAAAAAAAATTCTCAGCTGTTTTCAACATAATAATAATAATAAATGTTTCTTGAGCAGCAAATCAGCCTATTAGATTGATTTCTGAAGGATCATGTGACACTGAAGACTGGAGTAATGATGCTGAAAATTCAGCTTTGAAATCACAGGAGTAAATTACATTTTAAAATATATTCAAATAGAAAACAGTTATTTTAAATAGTAAAAATATTTCAAAACGTTACTGTTTTTGCTGTACTTTGTACAGAAAAAAATGCAGGCTTGGTGAACAGAAGAGATTTCTTTAAAAATCTTACTGTTCAAAAACTTTTGACTGGTATTGTACAATGCCAGGTTTATTAGACAACTAGATCAGGATAAAAGCAAGAAATGCAAAAAGAAGAAATGCAGAAAGTGAAGTTTGGACACGTCTTGGATCTGCTGCAGAAATTTGGCAGCACTTTCCAACTCGGTCCGTGATCAATGGTGTCAAAGGTTCTGGCGGGTCAATAAAAGCAATGAGCCGGTCTGTATTCTGTCCCTGCGTCTGTCAGCGGCGGAGCCATCTTTTCTGAAGGTGCTCTATAGGATGTATGGCAGGGATAGGCAAATTCGGTCCTGGAGGGCCGGTGTCCTGCACAGTTTAGCTCCAACCCTAATCAAACACACCTGAAGAAGCTAATCAGTGTCTTCAAGATCACTAGAAAGTTACAGGCAGGTGTGTTTGATTAGGGTTGGAGCTAAACTGTGCAGGACACCGGCCCTCCAGGACCGAATTTGCCTATCCCTGATGTATGGGGTTAAAGCGCTGGAGCAGAACATCATGACTCTCTCAGTAGCTTGTCTTGAGATGCCACAACTGTTTCTGCTTGTCATGCTTTCTCTTATGAATTGTGACAGTGCTCTTTCCCGTTTTGAGCAATGATTTTGTTCCTATACGCTGTAAAGGTGAGGACTTTGTGCAAGGAGATCCTCAGGCCTGCATTCTTCTGGAGAGCCAACGTCGGCTCTGAGCTGCTCCAACAAACTTATCTGCAAGTATCTAGTGATCCTCTAGCCCTTGATTAGCTGCTTCAGGTGTGTTTCATTATGGCCGAAGTTACATGTTCAGAATGCTATGAATGTTATGAACAAACGTTCTTCCAGTAACGTTAATAGAGTGTTTATTCAGAGTTACCTGGCTTTACTAATGTTCTCATAACGTTAGCACAGAAATATTATTTATACATTGTTCATGGAACGTTATATTTGTTGAACGTTATAAGTTTTGGTTGGAATTTCATTTAAATTTTTTTTTTTTTTGTTACTACATGTTTTAGAACATTTAGAGAACATTAAAAATAAAGTTTTTTTTTATTATTTTTAAATAACAAAAAGAATAACAAAAAGTTTTTAAAACGTTTTAAAAACTGGATGTTTTGAACATTCAGAGAATGTTCATAAATAATGTTTTCATAACTTCCCGAAATGTTGACAAAACATTCTTAGAACATATTTTTGTGGAGTTATCTGGTCTTTAATAATGTTCTCCAAACATTATCACAAAAAAAAAAAAAAAATATATATATATATATATATATATATATATATATATATATTATATATGGGTCAAAGACGAAAAATTGTTTAAGCATAAAATCAATAAGTGTAATACTGCTTTAATTGTTGTTGTTTTCCCCCAAAAAATTACAAAGTATTCTGTTTAATTACATTTCAATTTTGTTTTTGTTTTTCTGAGCACACAATAAATATCATACATTTTTCCCTGATTTACAGAAGACACCCACTAAAATGTCATTCAGTGTAACAGTCTTGTCAGGCATATTAACAACAAAAATCAATTTATGACATATTAAAAGACTAATTACTTTCACTCCAGATACTAATTAGTTGTAATTTTACATTTTTAAAATTTGCCACTATCCTAGGTTTTGCCTGTTTGTCAGTAAGAATTATTTACTCATTTAAAACACATTAAAATTTAATATGCTCCCTTATTCTTTATATATATTTTAAAATGTACAAGTCAGAATAAGTATGTTGTTTGATTTTTTACATAAATATTGTTTTACACTGAATGACAATGTAACATTATTTCAACCCAATTTTGACATTTTATTCTCCAAAAACATATTTAAAACCTTAAAAGTAGACACTTTACTTACATTTAATGTGCTTTCTATGGAAATAAAATCAAAATCATTTTTGTGAATTTCTTTTGATGCAGACATGTTTACGTCTTTGACCCATATATATAAATATATATATAAACATATATATATACACATTATACATGTTTGTGGAACTTACTTTTTTTTAATGTTTCAGTTTGGATGTTCATCTAATATTTTTAAAATGTTACTAATTGTTTCAGAATGTTCAGAGAACATTCAAAAGTAACATTCCCTTAATGTTTGCATAACAAAAAACAAAACAAAAAAAACAACAACAACAAAAAAACATTTTCAAAACAAACTGACATTTTCAAAAAACATTTTGACATTTTGAATGTTCAAAGAACAATCAGAAGTAACATTTTCATAATGTAATGGGAGCGTTAGCAAACGTTTATATTTGTCAGCGGGGATAGTGATGCTCCAGGAGCAGGATTGAACATCGCTGTTCTTAAATCTTCTTACTCAAACCCTTCATCTCAGAGGTGGACCTCTGCTCTGTAAGTGCTCAGACTTTCAGTGGAGAGATATTGTTGTGATTACAGTGAAGGTCTAATGGCAGAATGCAGTGATATGTGATAGTGGCATAAATTAACATTTTTCAGACACTTGGTTTTGTTTGGTGTGTGGTTAGGGTTGCCACCCGTCCCTTAAAATACAGAATTGTCCCCTATTTAAAGGTAAAATGATGCGTCCCGTATCAAATCAATATGGGACGCGTTTTGTCCCGTATTTTACAAAGGCCAACAAATTTTGCATTGTTCATAATACTAATAGCAATTATAATGAAATCAATTTCATATGAGGTATTAGAGATTAATGTATTGTATGTATGTATGTCTTTTTATAGTCTATGGGTATTAGAGAAGCTCATTTGCGCGTGATTGCATTTTGGCGTCTTTGTTTTCATAGCGCAGCATGCGGTAAACAAACCCGCATGGTTTTAAAACATTTAGGAGCTCACGTCCGCCCTTTGAACACAAGTCTCTCCAGATGTAAGGCTGAGTGGGTAAGTTATCAATGGGTCTGTCCAGTAACTAATGATGAATGCGCAGTTTGCTGAGAAGCATTTCAATTGCTCACGGTGAACGGTAGTTCACCCAAAAATGAAACTTTTGTCATCGTTTACAAACCCACAAGTTGTTCCAAACCTGCATAATGTTCTTTCTTCTGTTGAACACAAAAGAAGATACTTTGAAGAATGTGGGTAACCAAAGAGTTTCTGGTCCCCAATGACTCTGATAGTATTTTAGAAGTTACTTTTAGAAGTTACTGAGGACCAGCAGCTGTCACCCACATTCTTCAAAGTATCTTCTTTTGTGTTCAACAGAAGAAAGAACATTATGCAGGTTTAGAACAACCTGGTTAATAATGACAGAATTTTCATATTTTTAAAGTGACAGACACATCTGTGCTTCAAGGTATAGGCCTATTGTTTTATTAAAATTTGGATAGTCTGTTAATATAATATTCCATACATTATCAGAGCTTGGTAGACATAATTATTATATTTTTAGACATTATTAGATAGATTAATTAATAGGTTATAATTAATGTTAGACCCTATTTACTAATTTATCATTTATATTAATCATAAATATATACTGTACATAAAAAATAATTAAAAATGTCATATACAATTTGACATTTTAAAAAGTAAAAAAATAAATAAATAAATAAAAAATCCTAAATTATTTAGATAAAAATGATACAAATGTGACCTTGGAGCACAAAAGCAGTCTTAAGTAGCACAGGTATATTTGTAGCAATAGGCAAAAATACATTGTATGGGTAAAAATTACTGATTTTTATTTTATGCCAAAAATCATTAGGATATTAAGTAAAGATCATGTTCCATGAAGATATTTTGTAAATTTCCTACCATAAGTATATTAAAACTTAATTTTTGATTAGTAATATGCATTGCTAAGAACTTAATTTGGACAACTTTAAAGATGATTTTCTCAATATTTTGATTTTTTTGCACCCTCAGATTCCAGATTTTCAAATAGGTGTATCTCAGCTAAATATTGTCCGATCCTAACAAACCATACATCAATGGAAAGCTTATTTATTCAGCTTTCAGACGATATATAAATCTCAATTTCGAAAAATTGACCCTTATGACAGCTTTTGAATATGTGAGCAGACGTTGTGTTGAAATTTGCCTCACATACTGTAACTAATGGTAAAATAAGTTTCCACTGAAATATGATACTCAATCAATAATTAACATAATAGACATTTTTATATGTAATTGACTTTCAGAAACTGTGTTTGAAATTAATACAGAGCAATAAATAAACAGGGATGAAAAAACATAATAAATTATTTACATTTATTCATTATGAAACCCTCACATAAAGCTGTATACTGTATTTTATATAACAAATCTCAACTGCTTGATCACTTGTATCACCGCAAAGTGTGATTATGTTATCATCCAGCTCTAATTTGCTAAATGCGACTATAAGGCATGAAGATATTACAAGGTAATTATAAAGGATATGATATGATATTATAAACACTGACATTATTATTTTCTGCAGTATGTATATTGTGAAAATAATTGTTGCACTAATAAATTATATTTATTGGACTTGACTGATTTAACTTGACATGCAGATGGATGATGCACGTAGATCAGCTTCGTGTTAAAGAGCCGCTAACAAGTCATTTATTCACATCGTGAACGAGTGTAAATGTCAACATTTAGGATTGAGTGTGTCAAACAAACAAGAGCTTTTCATTGCCGTTCAGTCAATCTGCTGTTTTACTGATGTTATTTTATCTTCTTCATTTTATTACTGATTTTCACTGGATTTCTGGTATTGTTATTATACTATTCAGTAGCATTTCTTCTGTTAGAAGCCCTGTTTACTTCATTTGTATCTTTGTTCTGTTGTGTTTAATTGTCTTGTTGTTTGTAATTAGTTTATTTTGCTTACTTGAGGAGCTGAGATGTCAGTGTAAAACTCTCCTCCTCTCTCAGTGCAAGCTTGTTAAATCAGTTATAAAAATATTACACGTTCAGTTTATAATTATTGTCAATACTAATAAGTCCTGCAGTCCTCCAGGGACCGAACTCGCATATTCAGCCCATTTCAGCTGGATCGTGTGTGTAATTAGAGAGCAGCTGATGATTATTTGATTAGTGCAGCCGATTATTGTCTGATTAATAATTTAGGAAAATGAAATGATGTGTACTAGTGCAGTTAATTGGGCTGAGAGTGGCCTTTTGTCACACACTCACACATACACACTCACACATACACACTCGTACACAAATTGAGTAAGGAGTTTTTGGCATTTGCTGTGTGATTTAAAGTGTTTATGTGCACAGGTGCTGAATAGTAGACTAACATTCAAATATGAAGCCTGAGAAGAGATTTATTTTGAAAGAAGTCTCTTCTGCTCAGCATTTATTTGATAAAAAAAATTAAGTAAAAACAGTAATGTGGTGAAATATTATTACAGTTTCAAATAACTGTTATCTTGAAATGTTATGTTGAAATGTAATTAATAGCCAGTGTTGTGCAAGTTACTTCCAAACTGTAATACATTATAGATTACTTATTACTGTTATTTAAAAGTAATTCCTTACCTTACAATATTACTGTCTCAGAATTGTAATGCGTTACATGACTCCTGTATTACTTTTGAGTTACTTTCACCAACATAACTACAGAAGTAGGACTTAACATTCTAAAATGACAAAATGGACTAGAGCCCTGCACGACCCTCAAATTTAGGCCTTAGCCCGGCCCTGGCCCGAGACGCTGAGGCCCTAGCCCGGCCCGTGTCCGACAGCTTATCAGAATTACCGACCCGAGCCCGTCTTACCCCCCCATCACTCAAAACGGCTCATGTTTCAGCTATTAAAATAGTTCAGTTTTGTATGTAATGGCAAAGTGTTTATATTTCGTTTAGGTTTTTTATTAAGTTCATTTAGAAAAACGTTTGGAGCATTTTTTGTTCATTAAATAAGTTTTTTCTTTCTTAAAGTAACGACCAAGCGGCCAGCGGCAGACCGCAGGCTGATCATTATGTTTGATCAATTTAGCCTTCTCAAATCATCATGACTTGCCTAAAATAAAATCTATAGATATACTAAAACAGTTCAAGCATATAACAATGTTTAAACATTAAACCTAAATAAATGTGCGCTGCATCCAGTAGTTTGTGCGGAGAGTGGGAGCTAAAGCGCAGGACATGGAGGCACCAGCGCAATCAATTGCAATTTTTTTTCAATGGAAACAACTTACGCCGTAATTTTTGCTCATAAATTTAAGAGTAATACATCATTCGAAACTGTAAAGGCTCTACTTTTATTTGTGTGCGCTCACAATATCAACAAAACGTTGTGCTTTTATCTTGAACAGGAGCGCTTCACAAAAATGAACCGAAAGACAACGAATACATGCCTCACAGACATGATAGATATATTTATAGAAAGCTAAATACCATCAAGCCGCTCTTGAGAGTCGCGGCAATTTTTTTCATCAATAATTGATGGATGTCTAAAATATAAAGATAAGGAGAAGCCTAAAAAAGGCCCGAGGACCGGCCCGCGTCTGAACTATGACAAAAATATTGGCCCGAAGCCCGGCCCTAGGGACATACAAAAGTCAGAAGCCCGACTTTAAATTAAATTTAAAAAAAAAAAAAAAAAAATTTTGGGCTAAAAGTGTGTTGTAATGCAAGTGTTACTGAACATGTACCGAGTAAAATATTACTGAAAATTGATTAGTAATGCCTTACACTAATGCGTTACAGCAAAAAGTAATCCGTTACTGTAATGCATTACTTTTGTAGCGCGTTACTCCCAACACTGTTGATAGCTGTGTTCAAATCTGAATTTTCAGCTTCATTACTCCAATCTTCAGTGTCACATGATCCTTCAGAAATCATTCTAATATGCTGAATTGCTGATCAAGAAACATTTCTGATTATTATTAATATTGAAAACAGTTGTGCTGCCCAATAATTTTGTGGAAACACCGATAAAAATGTATTTTTTAGGATTCTTTGCTGAATAGAAAGTTCAAAACAACAGCATTTATTTGAAATAGAAATCTTTTGTAACATTATAAATGCCTCTGCTGTCACTTTTGATTAATTTAATGCATCCTTTACGAATAAAAGTATTAATAAAAAAATAAATAAAAAATCATAGTGACCTCAAACTTTTGAACATTCCTAGCTAAAAAAAAAGTTCTAAGAACATTTTGCCAACGTTCCAATTAAGTTATTAAAATGTTATTTCTCTGAACATTCTAAATGCCCACTTTTTAAAATTTTTAAATGGTTATGGAAAAATTACTTTTGAATGTTTTTAGAAGAGTCTGAAACAAGTAGATAGTAATGTTTAAAAAAATGTTAGATGAACATTGTGATAACAGATAACTTTATAAGAACGTTCTGTATCACTGGAGGAATGTTCATATGTTGTTGAGAGAACCTTTCCTAAACATTCAGAGAACATTCCCTGTTAGCTGGGTTAGTGTAATTGAATACATGAATGAATAAATGCATTTCACACATTCCATCTGTCTTTTAGAAGCAAATCGCACAATGCTGACAAAGCCACAATTGTGTTTTCAAGGGCTGTTAGTCTTCACATAAACAGTACAATTTTAGCCTTTATGCAACATTTTTAAAACGTGAATTCTTGCTTTAGTCCCACAGAAATTGAAATTTAAAGTGCATTTAAGTGTACTTGCTTTTTTGTTTGTTTGTTGGGTTCTGTTTTTTGGTTCGTAGTTTGTGTATATTATGCCTTTTTGGTCTATTGACTGATGACTGTTCCATAATACAAAGCAACACAAATCAAAGCTGTCTTCTCTCTCTATATTTCTTCTTCTCTCTTTCTGTCTATACATCTATCCATGGCTCTCCAGTGCTGTTTATTGTCTGGAGCTGAATGTCACACTGAATGAGTGTGCTGACACACATCCATCTGACTAAACGCTGTGATATGTGTGTGTTTGTGCCTGTGAAACCAAAAAGAGGTGTGATTCTTTGAGCTTTTCAGATTCTATTTTACTTTATTTTGTTTTTAATTAATTAGTTAATTAAATTATTTATTTAATATTTATTTATTTAATTTAGTAACTTATAAAATATATACAGGGTTTCTGCAGGCCTTCATTTGCTTAATTTGTACTTAAAGGCATGGAAAGCCTTAAATTCATAAAGTCATGGCATTAAATGTTGCATCATGCACTGCAAAAAAAATAAAATAAATCTTACTCAGTATTTTCTTGTTTGTTTGTTTGTTTTCCAGTACAAATATCTAAACATCCTTAAAGGGTTACTCCACCCCAAAACGAAAATTTTGTCATTAATCACTTACCCCCATGTCATTCCAAACCCATAAAAGCTTTGTTTGTCTTCAGAACACAAATTAAGATATTTTTGATGCATTCCGACAGCTGTCTGACCCTCCCATAGACAGCAATGTAATTAACATGATCAACATCCAGAAATGTAGCAAGGAGATCGGTAAAATAATCCATGTGACATCAGGGATTCAACCATAATTTCAAGAAGCTACGATAATCTTTTTGCGTGTAGTGGATACTCTCAAAAATGGTGCTATGGTGACACGGAGGAGACGAATTGTTGAATAAAGTCGTTTTTTTTTTTTCTTTCCATACAAAAAGTATTCTTGTAGCTTCGTGAATTTACGGTTGAACACCCGATGTCACATGGATTATTTTACCGATCTCCTTGCTACATTTCTGGACATTGATCATGTTAATTGCATTGCTGTCTATGGGAGGGTCAGACAGCTGTCGGAATGCATCAACAATATCTTAATTTGTGTTCCGAAGATGAACGAAGCTTTTACGGGTTTGGAACGACATGGGGGTAAGTGATTAATGACCAAATTTTTATTTTTGGGCGGAGTAACCCTTTAAATCAAGATAAATTTTACTTGAGATGCAAACTGAACATATCAATTCTTGTTTTCTGAGAAACTGGCCAAAATGAAGTGAGTTTATGTTTAAAACAAGAATAAATATCTGTCAGTGGGAGATGAAAACTAATTTTCCCATTGAAATAAGTTGATTATTCTGTTCTTGTTTTAATCAAACTCACATCATTTTGGCCAATTTCTTATGAAACAAGACTTCTTACAGTATGTCATTTTGCTTCTCACATGTGTTGATTTAATAATCTTTAGACATTTGCAGTGGAAAACAAGACAAAAACACTTTTTTGCAGTATGATTAGAATGTACAGTATAAGCTAGTTTCATATTTTAGTAGAGCAGAGATGTTCAAGCTATTTTTGTAAAATGAATTAAACAGTAATGGAGATGTGCTGGATCTGTTGTGTTTTCAGATTTTAAAGCATTGCTAATGTGAAACATTTACATTTAGACACCATATTGATGTATTGTGTTCCATTCAATTTATTCTTTACATCTTTTTTTGCACAAACCCTGTATATGCAACTCTGCAACAAACACGTTTTCCATTTCAAAGCTGTGAGTTTTTATAGTCATTGTGTCCAGATCACTGCTTTACAGCGTCCAACATCAGCGTCTCTCAGTATAAACTCTGCCAGGTTTGACGTCTGCCTTTGGGAAGCATAGATGCATGATATTTCACGATATTTCTGCTCTCGGCAAGTCAAAGGACAGACGCCTTGAACTCCCACTGCCTCATCACACAGGCAGAGCAGAAATAAGCCCCGCGGGTGTCTGGCTTTAGCGGGAGCTCTGGCGAATACAAAACACAGGAAACTTTTCTATACAGAGTAAGATATAAAAGCGCCTATATATAGAGCGTGCTGTTTTCCAGTGCACCTGCACTTCAAACGTGTCTCATCCCATTCAGATGAGCTTCAGAAATGCACGCTCGCTGCTGAGCTTTGATGCTGAACGTGTGTTTGTTTGATGTCTGTGGTCTTCCAGGTCGCACCATCATACTGTCGACGCATCACATGGATGAGGCGGATATTCTGGGTGATCGTATCGCCATCATCTCTCACGGCCGCGTCTGCTGCTGCGGCTCCTCGCTCTTCCTCAAGAAGACGTATGGGAGAGGTTATTACCTGACGATCGTGCGGGCCAATCAGGAGCGAGTCACTGCACAACGAGTGCCAGCGATTAAAGAGGTAAACTGGCTCTGACAACTCTCAATGTTCAGTCAGACGCTTCTTCAGGTTACTGTATTTGTATCCTTGGGTAAATTAGGTTGCAGTGAAATAGTTCAGGCCTTTTACACTCAACACAAGCAATAAAATTGCCAATACAATAACAACATTTCACTTGGAAAAAAAGTATACAATGAAAAAAATGGTTGCTAGTAAAAAAAAAAATTGCTAGTAAGTTTTGCAAAAAATTATTATAAAGAAACAGCAAGTAGCGTTGAGTTAAACAAAATGTTGTAGTAGTAATGTTGTATTTTTTTATAAAACATACTTCAGTAATATTTAAAACATTTTTTTTTTTTTACTTAGAATTTTACTTTTTTCCCCACATGCCTTATTAGTACTTTAACACAAATTTAATCAAAACTATTAAATAACTTTTCTCCGGGTTTTATTTTCCCCACATACACCCGCTACTAGTTTTAGACTTTGTCAAAAAAAAATAAATAAATAATGAAAGTGACGTGACATACGGCCAAGTATAGTGACCCATACTCAGAATTTGTGCTCTGCATTTAACCCATCCAAAGTGCACACACACAACAGTGAACACACACACACACACACACACACCCGGAGCAGCGGGCAGCCATTTATGCTGCGGCGCCCGGGGAGCAGTTGGGGGTTCGGAGCCTCGCTCAAGGGCACCTCAGTCATGGTATTGAGGGTGGAGAGAGCGCTGTACATTCACTCCCCCCACCTACAATTCCTGCCGGACCTGAGACTCAAACTCGCAACTTTTCGATTACGAGTCCGACTCTCTAACCATTAGGCCACGACTTCCCCATAATGTATGTCACAATTCTGCTACTGTGGTTGAACAAGGAGACGAGGAGATACAGGAGTGAACTCAGAAACACAGTCTTTAATCTTCCAATTTGGGGAAACACAGGGCAGGCAGACACACACGTAGCACATGGATGAATAATACCAGACATCAGACACTAGGAAACACAGGGCTTAAGAACACAGGGCTAAACGAGATAATTAATACAACACAGGTGGGACTGATCTAACTAAATGAGAACAGGAACAGGAAAACCAAAAATGGGCATAGAGGGTACAAGGGGAAAACCAGGACATGGAGCATATGGGGAACAAAACACAAGACACAGGAACGCAGGCCTGATATTACTCCCCCCTCCCGGAAGGTGCCCACTTAGGGTTGGCTTCAGGGACTGGAGCCCTCTCTAGGCTGGATTCGTGGACTGGAGCCCTCCTTGTGCTAGAGTCAGGGACTGGAGCCCTCACTGGGCTGAATTCGGGGACTGGAGCCCTCACTGGGCTGGATTCGGGGACCGGAGCCCTCCTTGGGCGAGACTCGGGGACTGGAGCCCTCACTGGGCTAAATTCGGGGACTGGAGCCCACTCTGGGCTTAACTGGGGATCAGGAGCCATGCCTGGGCTTAACTGGGGATCAGGAGCCGATACTGGAACGAACTCTGGCACTGGAGCCAACACTGGAGCGGACTCAGGGGCGATGATGAGGACTGTGAGCAGTCTTTTCCTCCTCAGATTCCTCTTTCGGTTGGGAGTCAATGGGACAGCCGGAGGTCTTGACGTTCCGGCGGCCGGCGGGCGTGACTTGGGATCGGCCGGCAGGCTTGAGAGAGCCGCGACTCAGCGGGCTTGAGTTGTGATTGGCCAGCGGGCTTGACTTAGGATCTGCAGGCGGGCGTGCCTTGGGATCGGCCGGTGGGCATGACTTAGGATTGGCAGGCGGGCGTGACTTAGGATTGGCTGGCGGGCTTGACTTCGGAGCGGCTGGCGGGCCTGAGAGTGCCACGGCCGGCGGGCTTGAGTTGGGATCGGCCGGCGGGATTGACTTAGGATCGGCAGGCGGGCGTGTCTTGAGAATTGGCCGGCGGGCTTGACTTTGAAGTGGCCGGTAGACTTGACTGATGAACTGCCGGCAGACTTGACTGACGAACAGCCGGCGTACTTGACTTATGAACGGCCGGTGGGCTTGACTTTGGATGGAACAAATGGGTGATGCTTCTGAGTTGACAGCAAGGAGACGGGATCCACTGAGGGACCAAGCCAGGTTGATGTAATCCACCTGGACCCAGCCAGTGGCATCAGTTGAGTAATCACCTCATCCAGACCACCCCAGAAACAGTCCACAAGAGCCCACCGGTCGAGGGAAGTCTGCTTAGAGCAGGCGAGGACGGACAGACGGATGGACATACAGGCACAAATAATAATAAGCACAATAATACCAGACATCAGACATTAGGAAACACAGGGCTAAACGAGATAATTAATACAACACAGGTGGGACTGATCTAACTAAACGAGAACAGGAACAGGAAAACCAAAAATATATATAAATTTTAGTTAACAATAACAACACTGATAATATTTACCACAGAGGTGCGCAGATGTTTTTATTAAGGGCCAAAAATTAAACTTTATTGAGGGCTGTTGGTTTTGAATTAAATCCAACTATAATATTTTAAAAAATGCTTCAATACCACTTTTTTTCAGTCCTTATTTGGGCATCTCTGATTTACCATATTAAGGAATTACAAGATATGCAACATTTTTATACCTCAAAAGGGATTCATTTAAAGGCACAACTGTTCCTAGACCGTTTTACTTAGTAAAATGTCGAAAACAGCTAAACAAAACAGCTAAAACTAGTTGAAATAGTTATGTCCCATTCCTACAAGCAACCATGTGGTTAATGTTTTTAATTCTTTGTGTTTATGTCTGACAGTGTGATAAATTCAATGTGGATGAGGGCATTTGCAGTGACAGCATCAGCAGTCTGGACCCGCCAGGTTCACAGCTCACACACTCTCTACTGAACACAGACACTGTGTCATTGTGCATCTGTATAAATGTATTTTCATGCTCTTCCTGATCAGATGCGGCGGATCTGAGTCGATTGGTGCGGCGGCACGTGCCAGAGGCCGAGTTTCTGGAGGTCGTAGGTCAGGAGCTGGTGTATGTGCTGCCATATACAGGAGCCACAAATGGCAGCTTTGCGTCCCTCTTTAAAGAGCTGGATCTGGAGAAAAGCGCTCTGGGCGTCACCAGCTACGGGATTTCAGACACCAGTTTGGAGGAGGTACACGAATGGGTCACATCAGTGACATTTACACGTCACCCATTTTGATTCTACCACTTTACACTAATGCATCGGTACACATTTCACATTTGACTTTGAGGAGCAAATGCATGGCTGCAGATAGTTAGCTCCAGATTAATGCATCACACAGACTATTGATTTATCAAAATCATTAAAGATCATATTCAATTGTGCAAAACCTAATTAACATTCATGAGACAAGCCTTCAGTTTCCCATCCCGCTATTTTACTGTAAACACATCAATTACATGATATTTTCAGTTTAATTCGTCAAATGGCTATTACCAGATTGACCAGCAAGCCAGTCTGTTTAGTTGAATTTATTTAGGAAATATCCCAGTTTTAATTCTCAATTCCACAGATGCAAAATATTATTTTCATGTATATCAAATTTCCTTGCAAAAAAAATCATTGCGCTGGGATAAATATTAAAGCTTAACATTTAAAGCATCTTCTGCTCAACAAGGCTGCATTTATTTGATCAAAAATGCAGTAAAAACAGTAAAATTGTGAAATATGATCATAATTTAAAATAACTGTTTTCTATGTGAATATGTAGTAAAATGTAATTTATTTCTGTGATCAAAGCTGTATTTTCAGCATCATTACTCCAGTCTTCAGTGTCACACGATTCTTCAGAAATCATTCTAATATGCTGATTTGCTGCTCAAGAAACATTTCTGATTATTATCAATGTTGATTTATTTATATATTTATTTTATTTATTATTTTTTTTATTTTTTTTATTTATTTAAATTTTTGTGGAAACAGTGATACATTTTATTTTGAGGATTCTAAAAGTTCAAAAGAACAGATTTTTATTATATAGAAATATTGCGTAACATTATAATTGAGAATTTTTGATCAATATAATGCACTGCTGATTTGAAAAAAAGAATGAATTTTTAAAAAAAGTAAATTGTAACTTTTTCAGATGAAGCTTTGGAATAACATAATTTCCTGGTCTTTAATTTCACAGATCTTTCTGAAAGTAGCTGAAGACACAGGTGTTGATGTGGAATCCCATGGTAACATCATCTGTATTAATATTCATTTCATTTTACATTTTAATATATAGTATCACAAACTCCAACAAGTTTATATAAGATACTTGAAAAACCTTATGACAAGTTATTAATATGAAATGTCATTGTAAAAGGATTATATCGCTCTTTAATAATACTAATAATTAGAATATAATATAGTTTATACATTACTTTATTGTTTCTGTTTTTACCAGTTGTATTTTAGGCCATTTTAGGGTTCCTCTCTTTAACTGTTGCTGCATCTATGTGAATGTCCTCTCCACATATTGAATAAGCACCAGTTAAATTAGCCACCAATCCTTCAGAAACAGGCACTTTGTAAAGCTGTACTACATGGTGACAGTTTCATAAAACAATATACTAAAATGTACCACTCTAGCTGTTAAAATCAGACTGAAATGATCAGGGATCTTGTTAAGAAATAAACCTGAACCTCTCATTTCTAACAGTGGGATCCTTTAGAAGGATATTCGGTCTATTTATGGGCCTAACGGTTCTCAGATGAGAACGGGCCGCTCAAATAAGAGCTGAGATGAAGTGTTGCAATTGTACTCTCCTGTCTCACCTTAGAGTGTGTGTGATTGTGTGTATACATGTGTTAATGCTCTCGCAGATAAGAACAGGCCAGATGAATAAGCTGAAAGTATCACACTCCTCCAGAATAACCTCTGCTGTGTGTGTGTGTGTGTGTGTGTGTGTATTAATGTCTCACAGATAAGAAAGGAGCTCTTGAACAAAAGCGCAGAAGCAGCTCAAGGATATCAGGAATACAGACTATCAACTCAGCACTGGAATGCAAAGATGCAAACGCTGTGAAAAATGGTGCGCTCAAATGTAAACTGACACACATATCCACTACACACTTAGATGTATATGGAAATAAACATACTGGCTCATTCTTTTACAAACCGAGCTTTTGAAAAATTCAGCTGATACTGAGAAAATAATGGCTTTGTATCATATCACTGCTGTGTATTGCTTTTTCCTCCTTGTTTTGAAACAGACCCGAAGGTTAGATTCACTAGTCGTGTGGAGGGTAAGTCAGAGTTCTTCCATGTTTCCATCTCTAAACATGTAATAGTAGGTCAGCAGTAAGAGTGAGCTAAGTGTAGTGATAAGGCAGCTTTAATAATTAAGGTTACTGTAAGCTGTAAAAGCGAGATGGATGTAAAAGTGAGTCATCTGTAACTACTGTTGCACATTATAGCTGTGCTATGGTAGTATTGTGGCACTCCAGCTTCAGACTAATGGCGGTGTCGCAGTATTTTCCCAACAGTAATACCACAATGCATTGAAGTAAATATCCAGCATTCAACCTGAACTTGAATGTCGATAATACAGGTAATACAAATAATGTAACAGTTAAGGTAGCTGTAACAATGAAGTACTGTAACAGTCAGGCAGGTGAAACAGTGTGGTAACTAAAGTATTTGAGACAATAGTAATAGTTCAGTCAGCTGTAATGGTTAAGGTAGCCATAACAGTGAATCACCTGTAACAGTAAGGATGCTGCACCAATGTATGAGCTGAAGTAGTTGTAACAGTGAGTTGGCTATAGCAATGAAATACTGTAACAGTAAGGTAACTAACAGTGTGGTAGCTAAAATAAGTGAGGCAGATATTATAGTTGAGGTAGCTGTGACAGTGAATAATTTGTAACAGTGAGGTGGCTGTAAAAGTAAGGCAACTGTAACAGTGAGGTGTATGAAGAAGGTGAAGCAGGTGTAATAGTTAAGGTAGCTGTAACAGTGAGGTGGTTGTAAGCATGAAGTACTGCGATACTACTTCTTATCATTAATCATACCATGAGATGTACCTAAAGTATTGTAGAACAATGAGGTAGCTATAAATGTGAGGCAGCTGTAACTTTTGAAGTAGCTGTAACAGTGACATATCTGTTACAGTGGGGGCACTGTAACAGCGAGGTAGCTGTTACAGTGAGGCAGCTGTAACTTTTGAAGTAGCTGTAACAGTGAGGCAGCTGTAACAGTGAGCTAGTTGTAACAGTGAGGCAGCTGTAACTTTTGAGGTAGCTGTAACAGTGAGGCAGCTGTAACAATGAGGTAGTTGTAACAGTGAGGCAGCTGTAACAATGAGGTAGTTGTAACAGTGAGGCAGCTTTAACAGTGAGGCAGCTTTAACTTTTGAGGTAGCTGTGACAGTGAGGCAGCAGTAACAGTGAAGTAGCTGTAACAGTGAGGCAGCTGTAACTTTTGAGGTAGCTGTAACAGTGAGGTAGCTGTAACTTTTGAGGTAGCTGTAACAGTGAGGTAGCTGTAACTTTTGAGGTAGCTGTAACAGTGAGGCAGCTGTAACTTTTAAGGTAGCTGTAACAGTAAGGCAGCTGTAACTTGAGACAGCTGTAACAGTGAGGTAGCTCTAACAGCGAGGCAGCTATAACAGTGAGGTAACTGTAACTTTTGAAGTAGCTGTAACAGTGTGGTAGCTGTAACAGTGAGGCAGCTGTAACTTTTGAGGTAGCTGTAACAGTAAGGCAGCTGTAACAGTAAGGCAGCTGTAACAGTGAGGTAGCTCTAACAGCGAGGCAGCTGTAACAGTGAGGTAACTGAGGTAGATGTAACAGTGTGGTAGCTGTAACAGTGAGACAGCTGTAACAGTGAGGTATCTATAACAGTGAGGCAGCTGTAACTTATGAGGCAGCTGTAACAGTAAAGGTGGCTGTAACAATGAGGTAGCTGTAATGGTAAAGGTGGCTGTAACAGCGAGGGAGCTATAATAGTTAAGGTGGCTGTAACAGTGTGTCAGTGTGTCAGAGATAGCTGTTATATTTCAGACAGTAGTAATTAGGCACTGTGTGAGACTGTTGCTTATGTTACAGACACCCAGCGGCCCATGTGTGTGAATGGCAAAGGGTCGTACGTCATCACGGGTTGGTCACTGATCAAACAGCAGTTTTTAGCTCTTTTTATCAAACGCTTCCACCATGCCCGCAGAAGCCGGAGGGGAATCATCGCTCAGGTAAAGCCATCAGACACATCAAATACCCTGTAAACACCCTCTTCCACTCGTTTTCCTCCTTCAAGTCAATCTCTCTCTCTCTATTTTACTTTCTGTAGCTGTGTGAATTTAATCGGTTTAGACAGATCTGAGCTGCAGCGTGAATTCAAGCACAACAGTTTAGCACCAAATGCACTGGCCCATCAAAAACAAAAGAACTTGTCTGTGAGCTCATTTAACAAAGCATGAGCTCATATCAGTTCAGTGTGTTTGGGCTCAAATGTATGGAAGACTTCCTACAATCCCTACAGTTATTAAACACACTTATAGCTTGTTTAGAATGAGTAAGTTCATTCAAGTAATCTCATGCAATCGACAGCAAAGTAAAATAAAATGAATAAAATATTCCAGCTGCAATTTGTATCTATTACTGCAGGGTTTCTGAAGGCTATATGTACAGTATGTAATTACAGGCCGTGTAATGTTCTCAGCTCTTGGTCAAATAACCTCCATCACTGTGCATATTTTTCATTTTTCTGTATTGGCTGACGCTCATCACCCTGCTTCTCTCAGGGGAAGATGTTCCATTGTTTTCTCCTTCATTATTCCTGATGTGTTCTCCATCTCTGGCACATTTACATTTTCCTCAGAGTAAACAGAGAGTGTTTGAATTGGGTGTTTGAATTAATTGGACAATCACGGAGTGTAATTAATCAGCTGGAGTGAAGCCGTGTCGTCGACTCCTATGCAGCCTGTCTCTCCCTCGCAGGTTTTGTGTGAACTGGTTTCGCTCCGTCTGTCAGCGGAGGGATGGAATGAAAGGAGAACATTTGGAGAGATAGCAGAGTGGAAGAATAGAGAGAAATTAATTATGCTGGGAATGAAGGGTGACAGTGCCAGTTTTTGAAAGTGTTTAATCGAACCCTTTTACACATTTAACTAAGCCAACACAAGCACATGACACTCATCTGCCAGACAGAGAGAGAGGGAGAGAGGGAAGAGAGGGGCGATGCACTAAAAACTTGAGCCACTTTGACACTTGGTGTTTCAGCACACAAACCCGCATCTTATTCACTAATCACCCACAATCCATGTGCTTAAACAGCACACAGCCTTAAACATTCAATAGGTGCATTTCAATCAATTTCAATTTTAAACCTGTATTAGATTATAACCGATACACAGTTAAACTCCCTAAATGCAAATGGATTGTGTGTGTGTGTGTGTGTGTGTGTGTGTGTGTATCAGGTCGTGATGCCGGCATTCTTCGTGTGTTTGGCTCTCATCTTCTCTCTGATTGTTCCTCCATTTGTTGAATATCCCAATCTGGAGCTTCAGCCCTGGATGTATGGAGCTCCACAGAATACCTTCTACAGGTACACACACACGCACACACACGCACACGCACATGCACACACACACACACACACACACACACACACTAACTTGGTTAAATGTGGCACCATATTATTTTTAAAAATGTATTCATAAAAATATTAAAACGTATTTATGTAATTTTTTATGTATTAAAATGTATTACAGTTTACAAAATTTATTAACATTTGTTTGTATTTATTTTCTAAATTTGGGGTCAGTAAGATTTTAGTGTTGTTTTTATTTTTACTTTAAAGGGGTCATAGAATGGGTAGAGAAAAGATCATTTTTATGTTTATTTGGTTTAATGCAATGTGTTTACCTGGTTTAAAAAAAAAAAAACAACGCTCTATTTTTCACATAATTTACATTATTTTATCTCCTCTAAGCCCCGCCTTTCTGAAACGGGTCGATTTTGACACAATTCACCGAACAAAATCATCGAGGTGTGCTCTGATTGGCCAGCTGTATCGTGCGTTGTGATTGGCCGATTACTCTAAGCGTGTGTCGGAAATGTTACGCCCTTACCATATGTGGAATATCAGCCTCCTGAGCAATTAACAGGTGATAATGCCCGAATCTGATCCAGAAAATGCAGAAGACCAAGCTGATCAGTCAACTCGGCCAGCGCGACTTGATCAGAATGTAGCAGATTGGTAAGGTTTTACTTTACAAATAACTATTACACCGTGTCTACACCTGACGCGACATTCGTCGCAACGCAACAGCTAAAGTCTGTGAACACTAGACGCGACAAAGCGACCATTGAAAATCATTTGAAATTTGTGTCAACACGTCATAAATATAACGCAGCAGCAGTTTTCTGTCGGACATTTGTGGCGTCGCGTCCGGTGTAGGCTAATGTTATATGTAATCACTTCAATATACTGTATATACGACGTTATAAGGTTCATAAAACAATCCTCGCTTAAGTGTGCAGCACAAACTCGAATAGTTGGGTTGTACTGCTCTGGGACAGTGTTGAAAATAAAACGCAGCCACAGATCTCTTCTTATTTGTTCTTTTGGTAGGCCAAACAGAGAGCTTTTTCTTTCGCATCCAAACACACAGCGTCCCCATGACAACATACAGCGAGAAAGGAACGCCCTCTTTCTTTGCGTATTCCTTTGGGCGGTGTTAGGCAAATCTCCCAAAATGCTGACGTAGATAACTGGGGGTGTGTTTGAACGAGCCGTTTTAGGGGGGTGTGGCAGACTTCTAACTTTAATAAAGAATATCTCTTTGGATTTGAGACTTTAGTCTTTGCAACTTTACAGATCTTCTTTATGCACCAAGAGCTTGTAACAGTCCAAAGAGAAAGGAAAACTTGAAAACTCATTCTAGGACCCCTTTAAGATAATGGAGTTTTTTTTTTTTTACATTTATTGACATTTATTTACATTAGTCAACATGGACTAACAATGAAAATGCTTCTAAAGGATTTATTAATCTTTGTTCATGTTTATTTCAACATTTAGTATTGCATTATTAATATCAAAAGTTGCATCTGTTATTATTTTTATTAATGTATCTGAGCTAACATGAACTAACAATGTTATTTTTATTAACTAACGTTAACAAAGATTTGTTGATACTGTAACTAATGAATTAGTTAGTTAACTAATATTAATTAACTAATGGGAAGTATTACCAAGAAGTTAATACTTTTATTCATGGAAGATAGGTTAAATTGTTCAAAATGACAATAAATTTTCAAATTCAAATAAATGCTGTTCTTTTTAAATTTATATTCATTAAAGAATCCTAAAAAAAATAAAATTCATCATGGTTTCCCACAAAAGTATTGGTCAGCACAACTGTTTTCAACATTGGTAATAATCAAAAATGTTTCTTGAGCAGCAAATCAGCATATTAGAATGATTTCTGAAGGATCATGTGACACTGAAGACTGGAGTAATGATGCTGAAAATTCAGATTTGATCACAGCAATCAATTACATTTTACAATATATTCACATAGAAAACAGTACATTAAATTATAAAATTTCACTATTTTACTGTATTTTTGTTCAAATAAATGCAGCAGAAGAGACATTTTCAAAAACATTAGAATTCTAAACTTTTGAACGGTAATTCACTCATAAAGCTAATTATAATGACTACATGAGACACACTCATTTCCTTGGTCAATAACAAACCTTGTTTGTGTGTGTTGTAGTTTTGATGATCCTGGTGTAGATCAGGTGGAGAGAGTGACGAACGCTTTGCTCCATTCACCAGGACTTGGGACGCGCTGCATGAGCCCCAACCCCATACCGTAAGCATCTCTCTCTCACACACACACACACACACACACGCACACGCACACGCACACACATGCACGCACGCATGCGCACACACACAGGTGTAGCAGGTGACCATGTGTTTCCTGTTCCTCCTTCAGTAAATTGCCGTGTAACCCAGCGGGAGGCACTGATTGGTTCACTCCTGCTGTGAGTCCGTCCGTCAGTGAGATCTTTGAGAAGGGGAACTGGAGCATGGAGAATCCATCTCCAGACTGCCAGTGCAGCACACCACAGCGCAGCATCATGCTCCCCGACTGCCCGCCTGGAGCTGGCGGTTTACCACCACCGCAGGTCAGACACACACACACACACACACACACACACACACACACTCACACTTGTTCTGCTATCCTTGTGGGGACTCTCATAGGCATAATGTTGTTCTGCTGTACAGACCGTATTTTCTATCGTCCTACACCAACCCTACACCTAAACCTACCCCTTACAGGAAAATTTTCTGCATTTTTACATTTTCAAAAAACTTCATTCTGTGTGATTTATAAGCTTGTTTACCCGTGGGGACCTCAATTTAGGTCCCCACCGTGACACAAGTCCCCATGAGGCTGTGTGTATTCAGGTCTAAGTCCCCACCAGGATAGAAAAAACAAGTACACACACACACACACACTCACACACACTCACGCTCATACACACACATACACACTCTCAACTCTGTATAGCTATCTTTGTGAGGACATTGATTGACACAGTGCAATCTCTAGCTCCTTACCCTAAACCTACCCTTTACCCAATTATAACCTGACCCCTAAAACCAAGTCTTGACCCTCAAACAGGCCTTTAAATGTCCCTCAGAAAGTGAGGACCGGCCAAAATATCCTCACTTTACAATTTTGTCCTCACTCCGACGGTCTAAAACTCAAACCGGCCCTCACAAAGATAGCTGTACAAGTGCGCACACACATGCACGCACACACAGACGCACTCACACACATACTCATACACACGCATGCACGCACGCGCACACACACACAAACACACACACACTCACACGCGCGCGCACACACACATGCATGCACAAACACACACACACATGCGCACACACATACACACACACAGACACGCACGCACACACACACACACACACACACATGCACACACACACACACACATGCACACACACACACACACACACATGCACACACACACACCCATAGCCACACACACACACACACACACATACTGTATCACATGTGATATGCAAATTTCTAAGGCCTCTAAATTATCAACATGATGAAAACTTTGCTATTAAACCTGTTGCACACAATCTCTTGCATGTCTTCTGTCATCTGATTGATCGTTAAGCTTTTTTAGAATGTAAAACGCCTTTAGTATCATTGTACAGACATCCACCTTCAGCTCGTGCACAGCTCTTTTTGCTGTGAAATCTACTGATTTTTATAAAATAAATGTGATAACTTTGATATTGTTTATAATAATTAAAGATGAATGCTTAATTACTTCCTTTTAAACAATAACACTTCGGTTCATTTTAACTAATGCATTAAATTTGACCCACACTCGATTTTCAGATTGCTTAAAATACTGGTTAAACTGTTTATTTCCTTATGAAATTTGATAAATATTTCTCATGTAGGGTCATGAATGTGCATGTAAAGTTTTGACACATAGATGTGTTTTGGAAAGGTTATTCAAATCTTTTGCATTGAGGTCAAACTGACTCTTCTGGTGCCAAAAATCAGCATTTCTGAAAAACACTGAAGAAAACCTTTATTGTAGCTCGTCAAACACTAAAATTTGATATTATGAAATTTAAGACTCAAAGTTAATTCAAAATCAAGACTCATCTTCTGAATCATCCCAGGAAATTTCACTGTTCACCCACATACAAAATTGACTGCGTTTATTATGTAGAGAAATGGTTTGTCCAACTCCTCTGAACAGAAACTAATGAGCCTTAAATAAACGATCAACAGTTTCCCAACAGAAGGAGCATTGTTCATCCGGGTGAAAACTAAACTCGTGACACACACAGTCATTATCATATGTATACATTTAGTCTGTAGTATCTCCTGAATCTCTCAGACTGAAGTTGTGTGTCGGTGTGTCAGCAGAAATGCAAATCACTCCTGCGCAACGCTGAGTTTAAACTTAGAATCTCCTCTGATTCTCTCTCGGTAAACAAGCTTTCTCTGAGAATATACTGCTGAAAACACACACACACACACACTCAGCTGACCCAGTTTGCAAACATTTACTCAAGTACTGGTTTTACTAAACTAAGGAAAGAGTCCTTCACACACACACACACAGGAGATGTTTTGTCTTGAAACATAATCATGGATGTTTGGGGCTGATGGAGGCTGGATGAATCTTATCCGCTGCCTCGGGGTTTCAGATACATCAAATGCTCCTTTAATTAGACCAGCAGCAAATACACACACACACGTATGAAAAACCTGAAGGGTTTGGTGTGGAAAAAATCATTTCAAATTTTTTTTCTTTTTTTCTGCTGTGTATAAGAACACAAAACTGGCTTGCTGCACAATTTCTCTATTTTCATAATTTTTTTAAAATAAAACTCTATTCATTTCATTTAATCAAGGTGTTTCGAAGGTCAGCATATAATTTTTAACTAATAATTATCATGTACTGTCTGCTTCAACCACTGGGGGCTTACTTTATTTTATTTTATTTTATTTTTTTATTTTTTTTCATTGTATTTTTATTTGCTTGTTTGTTTATTTATTTTTGTCAGCTGTAACAGAAAAAAATGTTTTGTTTGACATAAGTTGACATAACAGCCATGAAATTTTCAAGATTAAAAGTTAACATTTTTAACTTTTCTGACTGGTTAAAATATTCCATGTGGTTCCATGTTTAAATATTCCATGTAGTCTTTAAAATAATATGAAGTTAACACTGTATGTGCATTGCACAATAGTCACTAAAATAGCAAAATGCTGTTTAGACCACAGAGTCATATCAGATTTGTTTTTTGTTTGTTTGTTTGTTTGTTTTTGGTAAATTGAACAGTTTGTGTGATATTTAGACAAAATATAAAAAGTGTAAATATATATTTTTAAAAGTTTATGTTGAGTATCAGATTTGATACATCAGGCTTTTATGGCTCATATAGTCTGATAAAGTGAGAATATGAAGGCAAAAACAGCTGATTTTTCTAAAAGAAAAAAAAAATAAAGATTATCAATGGATAATCAAGAAAAGCCAAGCTGCTTCAGTCCAGTAAGTGTACATCTGGAAATATTACTAAAAATATCAAAGTTTTTTTTATATTTACTTTTCAAAAATCAGTAAAGATTTGACAGCAGAAAGACACGAGAAGTACGAGCTGAAGGTGGACGTTTGTACAATTATACTAAAATACCTTTTACTTTCTAAAAAAGTCTAACTATCAATCAGATGACAGAAAGTTTTAGTAGACTGTGTGCAACAGGTTTAACAGCAAAGTTTTGATCATGTTGATCACCTTAGAAATTGGCATATTAAATATGATACAGTAGGATTTATAGGGTTAAAATAATTTTTAACAGAAAAAGAGAATGCAATATGGTGTTCTGTTTTAATAAAGTTAAAAAAAAGAGCAAATAGACTTTAGAAGACACTTCTAAAGACGCTTCCATGGGAACTTTTCAAATGCACTGGGCAAAAAAACAAATATGTAGGTCCAGAGACAGACTCATGCTGATCTATCAACTATTCATCACGGTGATAAATATTCATTAAACTGCATTTGCAAGATTCATAAGCTCTGGACCGAAATCGCTTTCTCCAAAATCTCATTTCCAGACTTTCACTTCAAACCTTCAAGAGTTCTTTCTTGGTTGTTGATAGTAATCAAAGACCGCTCACGGTTTTAAAAGAAATAGCCATTGACTTCCATAGTATGGAAAAAAAAAAAAAAAATACTGTGGAAGTCAATGCTACTGGCAACTGTTTGGTTACCAACATTTTTTCAAAATATCATCTTTTGTGTTCGTACAGAAGTCACATGATGCTTTGTGTGAGAAACAGATGCATATTTAAGTATCCAAGTAAAATCTGCCACTTCATGGAAACTCCAATGAAGTTCACCAAAAATTGTCCATGTGATTTGTGCACTATATTGCAAGTCTTCTGAAGCCGTGCATCAGCTTTTGTAAAAAAAATGAACTAAAGTTATTTATTAATCTTTTGTCTTTCAGTAATTAACATCCATATCTTGCCTCTTAATTACGTCTGTTTGTTCGTCTGTATCTGAAAACCGCTGCACTGAAATGCTAAACGGCATCACATTAACCCAGCGACCTTTTCAAACCCCTTCCGTGTCTGTTGTGTCGCATTAAGTGCTTACGGGGCAATTTATGTTGCTGTAAACTGTATTTCACTGCAAACGGCCCCGTGAAAGAGTTTTGACTGATGATTTTCTTGCTGTAGCGCAAGCACATGCGCTTTCTTTGATGGGCTATCAGACTCATTCTTCATCCGCTCTCTTTATACCTGTGTCCTTGATAAGTGAAAGAGAAGAGGCGGACGCTCCGCACGGGTTTCTTAATGAATCTCCGGTTTCCATGGCAAAGACAGGTTGGCGATGTCATTAGTTGTTGGTTAAGCGTGTGAAGTGAGTTAGCTTGTGTTTGACTGCAGGAGTGTGGAGTTTCAGAGATGCAATGATCAGTCCGCTAGCTTTCTCTGTTGTTTCTTTCTTGATATGAAATGCACAACAAAGCCCTTTTTATTTCTTTTTTTCTTCGTACAACTTCACTCTTATTATACACAACTGCATTTGTCATCCTCCACAAAAGCGAAGGCATGAGGACTCTGAATATAGACTGATTTTAGTTTTTCACAGCAGTTTAGTCATCCACTCGCTTGAGAAATGATGGTTTACACATCGTCCCATAGGAATCAAGTGGAGATTCACCAAAACAATGTGATTTTCAGTGAAACTGGATATTATATGGATTCATTCTTGTATCAGATGCTGGTATTTATGTAGCCAGAATGTAAAATGAAATGCTTGTAATGTAAATCAATGAGATATTTCTAACAGTAAAGCAGATAGTTACATAAAGTATCAGTGGTCACTCTATATCTCCAATAATTTGTCTTAGTAAGATGAGATTGAAATGATCCAAACATATAATTCAATGCAATCCAGTGAAGAAATAAACGATCCTCAAAAGATGTGAGATGTTTTGGAAGCATGGGAAGATCATTCCTCCGCTGAGAAACAGTGAAAGTAAAGCTTCTGGAAACAAACGTTCCTCAAAACATCCTGAAGATCAGATTTGAGACGCACTGATTTCTCTAAAAAATGATTGATGTAGAATCAAGTAAAGCCGAGCTGCTTCAGTTCAGTAAGGGTTCATCTGGAAATATTACTAACAATATCAAAGGTATTCTTATACACTGCAAAAAAAAAAAAAAGTATATTCTTACATATTTTTGTCTTGTTTTCTAGTATAAATATCTAAAAATGCTTGAATCAAGATGCATTTAACTGACAAGTAAAATGACTTAAGATATTATGTCTTGTTTTCTGAAAAAAAAAAAAACAATTATCAAAATTTAGTTAGTGTTTGCTTAAAACAAGCACAAATATCTGCCAATGGGACATGAAAAATAATCTTGTTTAGCATTTGAATCAAGTAAAAAAAAAAATCTTACCCAATTGGCAGATATTTTTGCTTATTTTAAGCAAAAAATTAAGCAAAAACTAACAAAATTTTGATCATTTTTGTTAGAAAGCAAGACTTAATATCTTAAGTTATCTTACTTGTCAAGTAAATGCATCTTGATTCAAGAATTTTTAGATATTTATAGTAGAAAACAAGACAAAATACTAAGAAAATCATTTTTTGCAGTGTATTTGCGCATAACTTTATTTTACACTTTATTTTACAGTATGTACATATGGGACTGCAGTAATCTCATTAAACAATCCCTCCACATCGTAATATTCCTCTATAGTGTTTAATGTGAATGTAATTTGCTCATTTCTGACTCTATCATGCGTGTATTTGCTGTCATGAACATATCCGCATTGCTACGGTACTCCAGCTTCGGTCCAATATTTGGCTGTTAGATTTGTTGGCAAAGCTCCCGTTTAATATAGCGGAGAGGAGAGCAGGAGATGATGACAGATGATGAAGATTTGATGTGATATCTAGCAGGCTGCAGTCATTTGCGAGGGCTGAGAAATAGACTTAATTGGAAGGAACAAAGACCCCATGAAACAGTTTGATGAACATGATTTTCTATTGAAATTTGAGGCAGGACATATCAAAGGGCTTGACCTTTTAATCTTTAGTCTTTAAATCTTCAATAGCCTTACAGTCATGAACCATGATTTCCTCTTTGATTTTGATCTGATGCAGGTAATTCAGCACAATAGTCAGCTACCAGAAGTGAAAATCACATTCATTTCTTCGTAGGGGAATTGATTTTGAACAATATTTTAAGATAGATCTACTGTGAGCTTTTTGTTAATTAAAAAAAAAAAAAAAAGGTTGTTGTTAAGGTTGTTAATTGATGGTCTATGCTTTGTTGAAGCCAACTCATTTTTAAAATAATCCTGATCAACAACAGAATTCCTGGTGAAAAACTACATTACCCATGATTCTGTAAACAATATCCACCAATCAGAGAATGGAAACTATTTAGCCCCGCCCATTCCTATAAAGCACTGTGAATAGCATAACATAATCTTCCTGCACTCCCAAGTACTTAAATATTTGTACATACCTGAAATAAATTTAAAATATGTTGTTTCTGTATACAAAATCAACATTTTAAATCAGTTGGTCAATATTTGCCCTTTTTTTTCTTCAGTTGTCATTTGTGATGCTTCATGGGATTGTAGTTCTTTCCTGTCATTAAAATCTTTAAGTTCACAATCTTATTTATTTATTTATTTATTTATTGAAGTTCAAATGCTTCAAATCAAAGTGTGTAATGTTGTAATTCACTTTGTGGCTGGTTAGTTTGGATTGTTGCCTATAACTCTTTAACAAAGACTTTTTAAAATCCCATTGGGATTTAATAATGAGAGAAACACTTCCTGAACCAAGACTGCTGAAGAATTGGACGGGTTCAGTTGCGCTTTATTATAGGTATAAACAGTTAGTTCCTGTCTTCGAAATGTGATTAGTTGAATGCCGTTCCTAAATTGCTGACATCACTGGGATGTTTTATTGGCATGCAGTGTATCAAATGCACAAAAGGGTATCTTCATTTTGCCATTAAATGCAAAGCTTTATGTTTGGAGCTATTTTTGTGAGGAAGAAAGGAATAAAGCGACTAACTGGGCAATTTTGGTTTGATAGATGTGGACTAAAAGCCACAAAACCACCGTTTTGATTTCAAGGTAAAAACATTATTGGAATAGTTCTGTTCCCGCTTCTGTGAATCAGCATCAAATAGATGTTCATTATACAAATCACAAGCCTCCAACAATGCAACCCTGTGTGTGTGCGTGTCAGAGCGCTTTCATTTAGGCCAGTTTCTGTGCAACGGAGGCCGTATCATTAGTTTCATGCTGACCATGACTCTCACTGGAGAAACTCAAGCTTTTATTGTTCCAGTGTTATTCTGGTTTGTTTGGATGAATCTCTCTCTCTCTCTCTCTCTGTGTGTGTGTGTGTGTGTGTGTGTGTGTGTCAATCTCATGCACTGCTAAAGGTAAAATGTGCAGACATTTAAAAGTGATTCTTTAAAGTGAGTCTTCATTTACTCACTAACTTCATCCCAAACCCACACACAAAAATGAGACATTTTGGAGAGAGAGAAAAAAAAAATAAAAAAAAAAAATATATATATATATATATATATATATATATATATATATATATATATATATATCAGAATCAGAAAGAGCTTTATTGCCAGATATGTCTACACATACAAGGAATTTGTTTTCATGACAGAAGCTTCCACAGTGCAATGGAATGACAATGACACGACAAAAACACAGATAAAAGAATAAAAAAATAGAACAAGTAAATAGGGAATAACAATATACAAATTGACAATTGTATGTACAGGTATATTACAATAGACAGTTTTGTATGTACAGGAATATTATGTGCAGATTCGAAATATAGACTAAGTATGTGTGTTAGATAAATAAGTGTATAAGTGTATAAATAGTGTTGTGTGTTCCACGTTATTGTCAAGTGTTCATGAGATGGATTGCCTGAGGGAAGAAACTGTTTCTGTGTCTGGCCGTTCTGGTGCTCAGAGCTCTGTAGCGTCGACCAGACGGTAACAGTTCAAAGAGGGAGTGTGCTGGATGTGAGGGGTCCAGAGTGATTTTGCCAACCCTTTTGCTCACTCTGGATAAGTACAGTTCTTGGAGACTGGGGAGGGTTGTACCAATGATTCGCTCAGCAGTCTGGACTACCCTATGTAGTCTTCTGAGGTCAGATTTGGTAGCTGAGCTGAAACAGACAGTTATTGAAGTGCAGAGGATGGATTCAGTGATGGCAAAGTAGAACTGTTTCAGCAGCTCCTGTGGCAGGTTGAGCTTCCTTAGCTGGCGAAGGAAGTACAACCTCTGCTGGACCTGTTTCACAATGGACTTAATGTGATTGTCCCACTTCAGGTCCTGAGAGATGGTGGTGCCCAGGAACCTGAATGACTCCACTGCAGTGACAGTGCTGTTCATGATGGTGAGTGGGGGGAGAGCAGGGGGTGTCCCCTGAAGTCCACGATCATCTCCACTGTTTTGAGCGTGTTCAGCTCCAGGTTGTTGTGACTGTACCAGACATCCAGCTCCTTAACCTCCTGTCTGTAAGCAGACTCATCTCCGTCCTGAATGAGGCCGATGAGTGTGGTGTCATCTACAAACTTCAGGAGCTTGACAGAGGGGTCTTTAGTGGAGCAGTCATTGGTGTAGAGGGAGAAGAGCAGTGGGGAGAGGACACAGCCCTGAGGGGCGCCAGTGCTGATTATACGGGTGCTGGATGAGAATTTTCCAAGCTTTACTGACTGCTGCCTGTCTGTCAGGAAGGTGGTGATCCATTGACAGATGGATGTGGGCACGGAGAGCTGAGTTAGTTTGGGCTGGAGGAGTGATGGGATGATGGTGTTAAAAGCGGAGCTGAAGTCTACAAACAAAATCCTCACATAAGTACCTGGTCTGTCTAGATGTTGCAGAACAAAATGCAGTCCCATGTTGACTGCATCATCCACAGACCTGTTTGCTCTGTAGGCAAACTGAAGAGGATCCAGCAAGGGTCCAGTAATGTCCTTCAGGTGGACTAGTTTTTCAAATGACTTCATGACCACAGACGTTAGAGCCACAGGTCTGTAGTCATTAAGTCCTGTAATTTTGGGTTTCTTTGGGACGGGGATGATGGTGGAGCGTTTGAAGCATGAGGGGACTTCGCACAGCTCCAGTGATCTGTTAAAGATCTGTGTGAAGATGGGGGCCAGCTGGTCAGCACAGGATTTCAGACAGGCTGGTGTAACACAATCTGGGCCTGGTGCTTTTTTCCTTTTCTGCTTCCGGAAGACCTGGCGCACGTCATCTTCAGTGATCTGAAGTGCAGGTGTGGGGGAGAGGGGGGTTGCAGGAGGTGTTAATGGTTGTGTGGAGAGATGTTCAGAGTGGGTGTGGGCTCATTCAGATCGTCTTCCAGTTGTTGATAAATATATATATATACATATATACAAAAACAATAAAACAAAATTATAAAATAAATACATTCAAAATACACAGTTATAGCTTAATAATATTAAATACTGGTTGACTTTCAAAATAACTGAATCAACAGTGAAGTTTTAGTAATCTTATTTATGTTTTTTGTTTGTTTTGTTTTTTTTTAATTAATTTTGTTTAATTATTTTAGTACATTTAGTACATCAAGTACACCAACTAGATTAACACGTTAAAATTTTATATGCATTTTATTTTGTAATTTTTATTTTATTTTGTTGTTGTTGTTTTTTGTTTTGTTTTTGTTTTGTTTTACTTCACTGTAATAACCCTAAATCCAAGACATTTAATGTTTCCTGACAGACCTTTTTACTCTGTGTGTGTGTTTGTTTGTAATGGTTTTATGTGGTGTGTTTTTTCTTTTGTAGAGAACTCAGAACACCACAGACACCCTTCAGAACCTCACGACCCGAAACATGACTGACTTCCTGCTCAAGAGCTACCAGAAATCAGGAAAAATACGGTAACAACACACTCATGCCACAGGATGTGTAGAATGAAATAAGATCAAAGCAGCTTGATTGCCAATGTGTGTATATGTGTGTGTGTTTGCAGGTACGGCGGGATCTCTGTGGGCGGCGTGAACTCGCAGGTCAAACTCAATGAATCTGACATTATAGCACTGATCGACGACTTCAAATCATTGCTCAACATCTCACAGGTGAGGGCGACAGGCATTAGACATTACCTCCAGAGATCACTGCTCAAGAGTGGCATTACGGGCTTTGCTGATACACTTCTGCCAAAACTGCAGTTTACAAACCACAGAGATCTGACTTTTTGCCATTTATTATGCTCTGCATTTCACATTGTTTTCAAATGCATGAAATATAAACTCATAAGTGAAGCTTCAGAATATTGATGTTGTTTCTTTTTGATAGCAGCAGTGATTAAAACCAAATTATCACAGTTTTATTGTAGTTATCGTAACAATGTGGGTTTGTTTATTACAGACAGCTTTTGTATCCATATTCATTTTCATTAACAAGTAGCAAGTACCATTTGCTCATTCCAATGATTTCTTCTATTTGCATATATGTTTATCACTTCAGTATCAAAACATGGTAGGAAATCTCCATCTGAATATGCATGAGCAGCTTGAGCACGTGTCATGATGTGAAGTATGCTTTATTTACTGTTTTTTAATGCTGTGTGAAGCTTTTCAGGCCTTTGAAAGCATTTAAATGCTGTGAAAATTCCCACCAGCTCTCCGCTTAGCATTCGCTTATCAAATATGGAGATCATGTTTTTCCCACAGTGCAATTCTGCTGAATTTCTTAATACTTAGAAATGGATATCTGTTGCTCTCCTGAAGTTCAGATAACTATTTATTCTCATTAATATATTCCTTCATATACTGTGGTCTTTTGAAGATAGAGAGTAAAGCTGATCAGAATAGGACTGTCAAATGTCCTGTACAATACAGAATCAACACAGAACAGAATTGCATCTCTCAGATATAATGCATGTTCTGTCATGATTGTATTGAAATGTTTTGTTTTTTTTTAAAGAAAGTAAAACTTTCATTCAGTAAGGATGCATTAAATTGATCTAAAGTGACAGTATAGACATTTATAATGTAACAAAATATTTATATTTCAAATAAATGCTATTCTTTTGAACTTTCTATTCATTTGTGAATCCTGAAAAATAAAATGTATCACGGTTTACACAAAAATGATGAAGCAACATGACTGTTTTCAACATTGATAATAATCAGAAATGTTTCTTGAGCAGCAAATCAGCACATTAGAATGATTTCTGAAGAATCATGTGACACCGAAGACTGGAATAATGATGCTGAAAATTCAGCTTTGATCACAGAAATAAATTACATTTTAACATATATTCAAATAAAAAAAAAAAGCTATTTTAAATTGTAATAATATTTCAAATTTTTAGAGTATTTTTTTTTACAGTTGAATCAGACAATTTAAGTAAATTGTTCAGTTTAATTTTACAAAAAAAAAAATCAAAAGAATGATCCATTTACATTTACAAGCTGAGAAATGTACTTTGTAAATCATAATTTGTTATTATAAACCATTTCATTGGTGCACATCTTTCCAAGAGTTTGTTGTTAATTAAAATATCTAAAATTCAATAAACAGTCTGTTCATCTTTAGAATTTTCTCATTTTACATTCGACATTAAGACCATTGACCAAACACAGCATAGAATGCATTTATTGTACACAAGTACACAAAATATCAAAAAATCAAAGTGAAATGTTTTAATTTAGCATATTTTGAGGATAAAAACCTGTCAGTGTTTGCATGTGCCATATTTTACTAGCTTCTATAAACTAACAGTGCCAGTTGAGTAGAGGCATGGTCTTTTATATCAACAATAAATGCTTTAAATAAATGTTTTTCGAGCTGTAATTTGATATTTTGCTATCCTAACAATGCACTAACAATGCTAGTTGCATTTGATTATTTATTAGCATTAGCAGGCCTAGTTTTGGCTCTAAATGTAACATGGTTGAATCCTCTCCGGCAGCGCGCCAGAGTCTCGTCTGATGGGATTTTAATGCTGCTCAGCTCTGTGATGGACGGCTGTAATGCTAATAGCGGGTCGTTAGCATCCTCCACTCCCTCTCATTCAGACCCAGAGAGTTTTTGGCACCTTCACTGTGAGAGTCTGTGTGTGTATGTGTGTGCGTGTGTGTGTGTGTGTGTGTCTGTGTCTGTGTGTGTCTGTGTGTGTGTGTCTGTGAAGGAGATTAGTGTACATGGTGTATTGACAGTGTCGTCTGGAGCAGCAAACATTAGCATTAGTATCTGATATCTGTCAGTCTCTACTGTGTGTGTGAATCTCAGATCAGGCTGAACACTGACCGCTGCTGTGTGAAAGTGTGCTGCCTACCTAGTCAGTATTTTAAGCAATAGACACACTCCCGACTCAAGGGCTGTTCTTAACATTAGGGAGCAAAATGATGTTCCCCTTCAGGAACTCGAGCTGCGTCGAAACGCTGTGGGAACGCCTCCAGCGTGACCACGCTCTGAACCGCGTGTGTAATCAGTCCAATGGATGAGCGAGACGTCACAGGCGGGGTGACGTAGCAACCAGGAAGCTTAAAAGCACGTGTGGTGGAACCGGCGTCAGCTTTCTGTCATTCAGCAAGCGCTCTGTGTGTGTCAGTCTTATTTGGTGTTGTCTGTCCATTATCACTCCTTATTTTCCTATACGAATGAACACAAACATAGGGGGATTGCGGGCAGCATCTCAGGCTGTGTGTTCTTCCCTGCCCGCGCTACATTATGGGTGGGGATGCATACAGTTTGTGTGTTGTCTGCTTGAGAGCAGTGCATGCAGATTCAGCTCTCAAGGGAGCTGACTGCCCGCATTGTGAGCGTTTGACACTGTGTATGCTTTACTCTCGGAGGGCTCTCTTTGAGGAGGGAGCCTTCACTAGTGTTCCTCGCGGTGCCGGCCGCTTTCGCTGAGGCGGAGCGGTAGCTGCGCTTGTGGGAATCGCAGATGGATCAGGTGGGGAGAATGGAGACGGGGGCAAGCCCCTATCTTCTTCCTTTCCCACCAGATCCAGCGCCCGCTCTCTGGGTTTGGAAGTCCGCCCCACGGTTTCTTCCCCCCGGAGAGAGGGCTCGATGCTCCGCCTGTCTTCCTCCGAGGAGGTTGACGTGGAGGACGTCGATGAGCTTTCGTAAAGCATATTGTTTGCACAAGCATATTGTTTGCACAAGCATCTTGTGAACGAATATCATTATGAGCAGCATTTCTGGGGAGCGGAGCTCGTGCAGTCAGCTCTCGGGGAAAAAAGGGGCTGATTGTGTCTGTGCCTGTGTGTCTGTGCCTGTGATCTCGCAGTTTCAGTCCTGCTGCTGATGAGGCATGGTGGCGATTGAGATCGCAGGGATTGCATATGGATCTGGCGGATGGGTTGGAGACGGGCTCCCTTTCTCCACCTGCTATCCTCAGATCTAGCGCTCTCTCTCGGGGTTCGGAAGCCCATGCTGCAGTTTCTTCCCCCTGTGAGTGAGAGCTCACTGCTCAGATATCTTTGTCCAAGGAGATTGATAATGTTTGTATAACCGAGTGCCTCGGCAACGCGTGCAAAGAGATTACGGTCATTCTCGGTTCTCTATATGAATTTTATCACATCAGACTATGTTTACTTGTCTGATTGTTTGGCTGCATTAAATTCTGAGGAATTAAATTATGTATTTCATCTGACTATGAGAAGTTAGATATATATTTGTTATACAGGAGCCTCTTGGGATAAATTTCTCAAGTGAGAGCACAGTGTTTACCTCTCTTTCTCCAAGGAGGTTGAGGTGGTCAGCAGGGGATGCTGGGCGGGAGCAGCCCCAACTGTGTTCCAGCTCCTCATTCAGGGAGCTTCACTTCTCATACTCCCCAGAATTGGGAATCAGGGTGGTGCTCCCAGGCTGAAGGTCTCTAGCAGAAGGCGGATCTGTGGACCGTCATTCTCGCTGGATATTCTTTGGCTAAAACGTCCTCACGCATATGGCCCAGGACTTTTGAGGGCCGGCCCCCTCTGGGGAAGAGCACTGTACACCTCATTATATGGTGCCCGTCTCTCCTCAGTGCCCTCAGGAGATCAATATGCCAACCCTGCCACCTATGGTGCTTCAGGGCGCAGCGGTCTCCGGCGAGTGCTTCTCTCAGTTACCGCCTGGAATCATAACAGTACTGAGAGGCTCGCTACCTCTTCGGAGGTTTTTAGAGCAGCTGGTTCGGCCGTCCCCTGCCGATCCGCCACTTCAGAGCACCGAGCTAGCCTCTCTGATTACACCAGAGGTCAGTCTCGAGAGACTGATTCCCTTAGTAGACTATTTAGCAGCGTGGAAACTTCTGCCAAATGTGTCTCAGTGGGTCCTGCACACTGTAGAAGGAGGCTACCGCCTCATTTCAACAGGGTCATTCCCACTCGGGGGGCCCCGAGCAGGCTCTGCTAATGGAACAACAGGTAAACACTCTCTTGAGGAAGGAGGCCATCAAGGTGGTCCCTCCTCTCGACAGAGAGTCCGGGTTCTACAGCCGGTACTTCACCGTTCCAAAGAAGGATGGAGGGTTGTGTCCTATTTTAGATCTGTGTCAACTAAACCGCTCAGTCATGCGACTGAAGTTCAGGATGCTGTCTATTGAGCAGGTCATGTCTCAGACCAGGTCTGAGGACTGGTTTGTCACGATCGATCTAAAAGACGCATACTTCCACATCTCCATCCTTCCCCATCACAGGAAGTTCCTGAGGTTTGCTTTGTGGGCAAAAGTTTACCAGTACTGGGTTCTTCCTTTCGGCTTGCACTCTCACCCCGCACTTTCATGAAGTGTGTGGATGCTGCTCTGGCTCCTCTGTGACTCCAGGGCATCCGCATACTCAACCACATCGATGACGGGTTGATATTAGCTCAATCAGAGGGGATGGCGGTTTGGCATCGAGATTCCTTCTTGCTCACACAAAAGAGCTGGGGTTAAGACTTAACGCCAAGAAAAGTGTGCTTTCTCCAATACAGAGAACCACTTATCTGGGTGTGGTGTGGGATCAACCACGATGCAGGCACGTTTGTCTCCTGCTCGGATCGAGTCGATCCTCACTGCAGTCGTGAGAGTGAGAGAAGGTCGGTCACTCACTGTCAAGAAGTTTCATAAACTGCTGACTCTCATGGCAGCTGCGTCCAATGTGATGCTTTTTGGACTGCTGTACATGAGGCCTCTACAGTGGTGGCTCAAGAACAGGGGGTTCTCCCCTAGGGGAAACTCGCTTCGCATGCTCAAGGTCACACGGCGCAGCCTTCGTGCCTTAGACATGTGGAGGAAACCTTGGTTCTTGTCTCAGGGCCCGGTGTTGGGAGCTCCTTGTCGCCGTGTAACGCCAGTGACAAACGCGTCACTCACCAGTTGGGGATTGGTCATGAGTGGCCGCTCGGCCCGCGGTATGTAGAGCTGTCACCATCTCACGAGGCACATCAACTGCCTGGAGATGCTGGCCATGTTCCGAGCACTGAAACACTTTCTCTCAGATCTAAGAGATCGCCATGTGTTGGTGCGCATGGACAACACAGTGGTGGTCTTTTACATCTACCACCAGGGAGGTCTGTGTTTGTGCCCCTTGTACAAGCTGGTGCACCAGATTCTTGTGTGGTCCCAGGGCAAACTCCTGTCGCTGAGAGCAGTGCACATTCCTCAGCATCTCAATATGGGAGCAGACATCCTGTCGAGGCAGGGTCTGAGGCCCGGGGAATGGAGAATTCACCCCCAGGTGGTGAAGCAGATTTGGAGAGTGTTTGGCAAGGCTCTGGTGGACCTTTTTGCGACTCAGATGACACCGCACTGTCCCCTCTGGTTCTCTCTGACTCGTCCAGCTCTGCTGGGGCTGGATGCCGTGGTACAGACGTGGCCGAAGCTTCATCTGTACACCTTTCCCCCAATCGCTCTGCTCCCGGGAGTTCTGGAGAGAGTGCGCCGGTTCTGGCTGGCCCGAGTATGGTTCTCGGACCTGATTTCCTTTCTCAACAGCTCTCCGTGGGAGACTTCTGTCAGGAGGGATCTCCTCTCTCAGGCGAGGGTACAATCTTTCACCCCCGCCCGGAGCTGTGGAAGCTGTGGGTGTGGCCTCTGAGGAGGCATAACTCATAGCTTCCGGTCTCTCAACCGAGGTTGTTGAGACCATCCTCCAATCCAGAGCTCCCTCTATGAGGAAACTGTATGCCTTGAAGTGGAAGCGTTTCACTTCTTGGTGCGGAGACCACCAGCTCGACCTAGTCAACTGCCCTATTGGTACAGTTCTGGAGTTTCTGCAGGGCCGTTTGTTCTCAGGGTTGACCCACTCCACCCTACTCCACTCCACCCATTTCAGCCTACCACGCCTCTCTCGGTGGCCAGTCAGTGGGCAGACACCCCCTAGTTACAGGTTTCCTCCACGGTGCGCTGAGGCTGAGGCCTCCGGCCAGAGAAGCTTATGCTAAGTGGTGGATAAGGATGATATTCCATAGCCTCGAGTCCTCTGATCTCCTCTATCCTTGGGGGTCAAGGCTCACTCTTCAGAAGCTGGCCTTCGGGATGTGAGCCCCACCTACTTTAGCCACTCCTGGCCCGCCGTTTCTCTTGCCATAGCTGTGCTCTTCCACACTAGGCAGGGATTTGTAAGTCTGGCGGCGTGGGCATCTCATTCCCATAGCGTTTTGGCGCAGCTCGATTTCCTGAAGGGGAATGTCTCCAGGTTACGCATGTAACCATGGTTCCCTGAAGGGAACGAGATGCTGCGTCTCAGTGCCATACTTCCGGCATCCCTGCTAGCGTTTGCTTCATTCCTAGAAGCTGATGCCGGTTCCACCGCACGTGCTTTTAAGCTTCCTGGTCACTACGTCACGATTGTTTTGGACATGATCTATGATCATGATTTATTCAAATGCCTGTTTGCCTGAAGTTGTGATAAATCTAATCAATAAAAATGTGATTTTTTTTCCCTTGTTGGTTTAATGCTTTGGAGGGAGTACCATTAAATTTGTATCAAAAAATGAGTTTGTATGACTCCGTAATTATGATACAATAATTGGGTGTTTCATTATGTAGAAGGTGCCAGAGGAAAGATGATGAGCGAAAATGTGTAAAATACACGAGTTTGGGGTCTGTTTTTGAAAAGAAGACCCTTCTGCTCATCAAAGCTGCAGTTATTTGATTTAAAATACAGTAAAAGCAGCAATATTGTGAAATATTACAATTTAAAATAGCTGTTTTCTATGTGAATATATGTTAAAATGTAATTGATTTTTTGATCAAAGCTGAATTTTCAGCATCATTACTCCAGTTTTCAGTGTCACATGATCCTTCAGAAATTATTCTAATATGCTGATTTTCTGCTCAAGAAACATTTCTGATTATTATCAATGTTGAAATATTTTTGTGGAAGCTGTGATACATTTTATTTTTCTGGATTCACAGATGAATAGAAAGTTCAAAAGAACAGCATTTATTTCTTTTTTTACATTATAATTGTCTTTACTGTCACTTTTGATTAATTTAATGCATCCTTGCTGAATAAAATAACTAATTTATTTCAAAAAAACAATCTTTACAACAAGAAAAAAATATTTACAATACCGTGTGATTCACACACAAACTCACAGACAGACTTTCTTCCTCTTTCTCCACAGTTTAATGAGACTGAGCAAGTTTTCCAGGCCCTCCAGTTGATTCTAGTGGAGTTGGGCACCAGAGACAATGTAAAGGTGAGCAGCAGTATTTACAATATCAGCACAGTATTTCCCATTTAGTATTTCCATTATTTCCATTTTATTATATTTCAGCTTAATGTCAACTAACAAAAATGTTTTTTTAATAGTTTTCGTTCACAATAACAACACTAGTGGCAACAGAATGGAGATGTATTTGAGTGTGTGTGTGTAGGTTTGGTTTTATAATCAGGGTTGGCATTCGCTCACATCGTTCCTGAATGTGGCCAGTAACGGCATTCTGAGGGGAAATCTGCCTACAGGACGGCGAGCGGAAGAGTTCGGCATCACTACATTCAACCACCCACTGAACCTCACCAAAGAACAGCTATCGTTTGCAGCACTGTGAGTACAACACACACACACACACACACACACAGATGCACACACACACGCACACACACACACACACAATACACATACTATGGCATGCACAAGAGCACACGTCTAGAGCACTAACATCATAATATACTGCATGTATTTTGATTATGTTGAATACGTGTTTTAATGTTTACAGTTTCATAGTGATGCTTTGGGTCAAAATTGTACACAGAAGTGATACAAATATGACAAAACCTCTATTTAGAGACAAAACAGGCATGAAAAAAAATTGAAAATTATTCATAAATTAACCTTTTTTTCTTCTTTTAAGCAGACACATTGTTTATTATTATTATTATTATTATTATTTAATGTTTTACTCCAGGTCTATTTACAATGTTAGTAATATTTTCAAATGTTGCACTTTTTTCATGATTTCCACCATTAAATATTAAAAAAGTTTTAAAAAATACAGTAATAACATTACAGAATATTTAAATTTTAAACAAATGTTGTTTATTTGAAATTTCCATCCATGAAAGAATCCTGAAGAAAAATATGAAGCAGCACAACTGTTCTTAACTAAAAGCAGTGGCGGCTCCAGGATTTTTGTGGGGGGTGCTAAGGGGGGGCTTAACAGTTCAGAGGGGGTGCTAAAAAAACTAATTAAATTGAGAGAAAGTAACGAACGCCTAAACTTTAGCTAACAGTTTCTTTATATACAGCAGCTTCGAAAAAGAGGTAGAAAGTTCCAATGGTATTTTTTAAATGAATATGCTACTTTTTTCTGTGGTATTAAACTTCTCATATGCCACTGTTATTAGTAATATACTAATGCCAACTGCCAAATATGAGACTTACAAAGTAATATAATTTACGAATATAGAACGAGAGAGAAAGTTGGGATTTTTTCTTTTTTCAATTCAATAAAAACTACAAATTAGTTTTTTTTTTTTGTAACAATTCTTAAAACTATTTCCACACGGGCACACATTGCGGGTGATAACCTCCCCGTGCTGATTTGCATGGTATCATGTGTCAGTGATAGCCAGAGATAAGCATTAAAAAATTGGCAATATTAAGAGGATCTAGCATTTCCAATTAATGTAGGCCTGTTACATTCTTCTTATTATCAGGCCTATTATTATTATTATATTACTTTTATTATTAAATTACATGGAATTATTGCCCCGCAATAATTTCATAGCGCATCACCGCATGATGTGCTGTTAGGATAATAAAATAGGCTATTAGCTTACTCCTCATTGAAAATGTTTTTAGATTTTTTAAAACAGGTCTATTAATTTATACAATGAATATAGGCCTATAATTAAAACTATTAACACTGCAGTCATCAATGACAATTCGGAGCAGCTTTATTTCAGGCACTGATTTTCAAAAACAACCTGTTTAACGCAAAATACTTATGTTTTTTCTCATATTTTTCACTATACGAGTCACAAAAGAAATGTTAAGTGAATAATTTAAGACAGTTAGCCTATATACCGTCATATCAGCATATGTTAGAGTAGATTCGTCTCTCGTTGTCTCAGAGACCGCCGTTAATGCAGCGTAAGGCTATGTTCACACTTGGCATCTTTTTTGAAGCTGCCGGCGTCTGTTTTACATTATAATCCTATGGATTGAACCGTGTTTTCAAAAAAGTCCTGAGCGCTTTTTAAAACGCCACCGCCGGCGTCTTTTTGTGCAGCTCAGAGCGTCTTTTCAAGTTGAAAAAAGTTCAACTTTTCTGAAAAAACTAGACGTCAGTTCTTTTTTTTTTACTTTCACTTTCTCTATAGTGAATTGACGTTCACCGTCGTGCGCAAAGTTTGCGCGTTGCTTTGCTTGAGTTGCTTGACCTCTCCCCCATAATATCAATTGTTTATAGGCCACATATTAGGCACTTTTTTTAGGTTTTTAATGTTTATTTTTCTATGTTAATGAGAGTGACACCGA
>JAFVLL020039340.1:0-20540 GCA_021397915.2 Tor tambroides | reverse complement strand
TACATGTTCCCCTGTAGTGTAGTTTAATAAACATCCATATGTATTCACACTTGGTTGTCTGTGTCTGCCGCTCACAGAAGGTCACTTCAACGTCCCGGTTTTGCTACATGCTCTATGAGCGATGTATTAGTAAGGAAATTAATTTTTCATGGCCAGAGAAATAATTTTCCTTAGAGTCAATAGACGATTAAAACTGTCCGTACTGCGGACGAACAAATCATTTTATTGTACTATTAATGCTGCAGATAATTCCTAAAGATGAATATATAATTGTTATGATTATGACCCGTCATGATTATGTTCATCTCACTTTGAGCTAATTTGCTACACCCTTGTTAGATTTTGCTGTATTTGGCTAAGCAGTGATTTAGGTGGCTCACCAATATACTTGATTTCTCTAATACATAAAATAAGTAATCTTGACCAAAGTTCTTGTGGGATGAAGAATTTATTGAAGGTTGTAGTGTAGCAGTTCTTCAGCCATGATGTTAACTTGTCAGTCTCCAAAGTATCTCAATTGTAAGAGTCCTGGTTTCTCCCCAGAGTTCTGTCTGTGAGACAGAACTTTATATCTGAACACAAAAGGGCTACAAACAATAGATACTGTTAGGACCTCCTGCTGGAGACCCCTGCAATCTACAAGAAGTTCCTGAGAAATGCTGTTCATTTGTTATTCTAACTGTATGGACCATTTGGTTCACACCTTTACAGACACAGCTTCTTCTGATTGCATCTGAGGCACAGTCACAATGTAAATACATCTGGCTAAAGATACACACAATCTTTCACCCTTTAAATCAGATTTAGTTCACAAACAACTTACAGTTGTGACCTAAATATGATTTTCAGTTACAATAATTAATCCTAAAATTCAACATTAGTGACTTGTGCACTAGTTTCACGGTACTGGAGAGCGATGAGGCAAGGACTCAAGGTGCAGGAAAAATGGTTGCTTTTTAATAATAAAATGAAACAAAATGAACAAAAACAACCCCGAGGGGAAAAACAGGTAGGCCAGGCCAGCTAGGGCACGGCACAGCACGGGTATATCCACTTCCAACACGACAAACGCTACTGACATAAAACAACGAATCAGCACAGGACTACAGACACCAGGAGAATAAATAGGGAGACAAACAAGGAGGGTAATGAGGGAGACACAGGTGAAGCAACTGAAACAATAATGAGGTAACAAGATGGGCGGGGTCAGACAATAGACAGGAGAGCACATGGCACCAACAAACACACAACAAGCCATGTGCTCACACAAAAGACACAGTGTCCTCTGGTGGCCATCCTGGGCACACCAGCTGAAGACTGTGACAACTAGGGGAACTTTGGTTCTTGTCAGACTACAGTTCACTGGAAACACACTCTGAATGGTTCATTTGAATCAGTGAGCTGTTAACTCAAGAACAGCTGTGATCAGATCAGTACAATTCGCAAATGAATTGTTTGGTGCAATTTGCAAACCGATTTAACAGGTTCATTGAAAAGAATCAGTTCATGAATCTTTTGCGTCTCGATGCACGTGATGATTTTTTTAATTTCAAAATAAGGAGTAACGATATGTTTTTTTAAATGTAGTAGATAAAATGTACGATCTTACGCTTTGAAATGTAGTGAAGTAAAAGTAAAAGATACTCAAAATAAAACCACTCCAGTAAAGTACAGATACTTGAAAAATGGACTTAAGTACATTTTGAGGACCACCACTGATGGAAGACACGGTTGTTCTCCCAACATTTGTTTGTACCTTTCGACCAGCCTTGTCCCTTTCTAGGTCATGATTGAGAACATGGTTTATAATTTAAAAAAAAAACAGGGCAGCGGACCAAATCAGCTGCCAGGCCGTTATTTAATCAGAAACATGCCTACATCCCTGGCCTCTACTTGTTCCACTGCTTTGCCTCCCTACCCTTCCACCTTGCATCCTTACTCCTCTTCTTCTTACTGACTGTTGACCCTGTTTGTTCCTTTATTGTTTTTCCATTGTCAGAAATTTTAACAATGTGTTGTGCTCTGTCTATATATGCTTGCCAATTTGAAGCTTCATGAGATGCATCTTTGAGCTGTTATAGAGAACTGGTTAATCATTGGTTGATCTAACACTTCACATTTCCCTCCATTAATGAAATTCAAGATTAATCTGTGCATCTTTTCCAAAAAAAAAAGAAAAAAAAGGGTCTAATAGAAATATACTTGAATGAGGCATTTATATAGTGCTTTGTTGTGTATTGCTGTACACCCAAAGTGCTTTACAATCATGTGGGGGCCCTCCTTTCACCACCACCAGTGTGCATCCACTTGGATGATGCGACGGCAGCGACAGCACAACGGTGCCAGTGCGCTCACCACACACCAGCTACAAGTGGAGAGGAGAGAGAGATAGAGCCAATTCAGTGGATGGGGATTATTGGGAGGCCATGATTGATGAGGGCCAGAGGAGGGAATTTGGCCAGGACACCGGGTTTACACCCCTACTCTTTACGAGAAGTGACATGGGATTTTTAATTACCACAGAGAGTCAGGACCACAGTTTAACGTCTCATCCAAAGGACGGTGCTTTTTCGCAGTATAGTGTCCCCATCACTATACTGGGGTGTTAGGACCCACACAGACCACAGGGTGAGCACCCCCTGCTGGCCTCACTAACACCTCTTCCAACAGCAACCTAGTATCCCCAGGAGGTCTCCAATCCAGGTACTGACCAGGCTCAACCCTGCTTAACTTCAGTGGGCAACCAGTCTTGGGCTGCACGGTGATATGGCTGTGACTTGACAGTTTATGACAACTAGTTCAATCATTTAGCATTTAATGACTTATGTAAGGAACTAATACCTAGATGTTTTGGGAGGTAAGACTATACAACAGAGAACCAGTATAATATATTTTGATTAACATGACCTAAGCAATTGATAATGTAGGAAAAAAACATACATTTGTACATACATTTGTACAATTGCATGGATGTGCCAAAACATTTTCAATTTGTTCAAAAGAATGAGAAATTGCTTTTATGATGTGCAGAATCAACTAGATTATGTTGAATTTGAACAAGTAGTTTTGAGAATTTCAGTTGTTATCTGAGAAATGTACCAAAGTGATTGAGAACAACTTTCTGACTAGCAATTATTCCAAAAGTAACTACTACCTTTTTAAATATTACTGATAAGTATTCATTAGATATTAGTACTTATTTATTAAATACTATTAAATATAATAATTATTAAATACTATTATTTAATAGATACTAGTAGTTATTCATTAGGTACTAGTACTTATTTATTGGACTCTAGTATCTTTTTTGTAATTGTTATGAGTAACAATTCAACACTTTAGATTAGGCCACATATATTTAATATTAAGAGTTTTATATCAATAAACTCCTAATTTGCTGCTTATTGATAGTTAGTAATAAACAGCCAATATGCAAGTAATACGCAAGCAAATAAGCAACTAGTTAATAGTGAATAGTGTACCCTAATCTTAAGTGTTACCAACAGTTCTTAACTTAGTAGTCATAACTGCTTTTTTTTCTTGTCTTATGTTATGACTAGTCAGAATGGCCACTATAGAGTTCAGTTAAAAATCTTACTAGTTACTCTTACTAGTAACATTTGAAATAAGTAGTAATATCTAATAATTTGAACTAGTGTCTATTGAATTACTCGTAGCTAATCAATAAGTACTAGAATGTAATAATAAACACTAATATATTTTAATAGGTACAAGTATATAATGATAATAATCTAAATAATACTTGTATTTACTAAATAAAAATGTAAAATGAATAAATTATTAATTATTAATAACTTCCAACTGTGATCTAATGTGTGTTTTGGCCATATAATGTGGCTGAAATATGTTATTTGTAGCCTTTAATATCAACTTGTATGTCTCAATCCTCCATCGACAGGCCATTCCTGCGATTCGCGTTCGAGGGTCGGGCATATCAGTACAAGGTCCTGCCCTTCGGGCTGTCCCTTTCGCCTCGCGTCTTCACCAAAGTCGCAGAGGCGGCCCTAGTTCCCCTGAGAGAACAGGGTGTGCGCATCCTCAACTACCTCGACGACTGGCTCATACTTGCACAGTCTCAAGGACAGTTGTGCGCACACAGGGACCTGGTGCTCAGGCACCTCAGCCAGTTGGGCCTTCGGGTCAATTGGGAAAAGAGCAAACTCGTGCCAACGCAGAGGATCTCTTTTCTCGGCATGGAGTTGGATTCGGTCAACCAGACAGCACGCCTCACCCAGGAACGTGCTCAGTCGGTGTTGAACTGCCTCAAGACTTTATCAGGCAGGACGGCGGTCCCACTGAAACTCTTTCAGAGGCTCCTGGGGCATATGGCTGCAGCTGCGGCGATAGTTCCGCTCGGTCTGCTCCATATGAGACCGCTTCAGCACTGGCTCCATGGCCGAATCCCGAGGTGGGCGTGAAAATGCGGTACTCACCGGGTTCAGATTACACCGGCCTGCTGCAAGACCTTCAGCCTGTGGTCAGATCCTCATTCCTTCAGGCAGGAGTGCCCCTGGAGCAGGTATCCAGGCATGCTGTGGTATTCACGGATGCCTCGGCCACCGGCTGGGGAGCCACGTACAACGGGCACGCAGTGTCAGGGGTATGGACGGGTCCCCAACTGCGTTGGCATATCAATTGCCTCGAGCTGCTGGCAGTACGCCTTGCCTTGAGCCGCCTCAGAGGGCGCCTTCAGGGCAAGGACGTTCTGGTCCGTACGGACAACACTGCGACCGTTGCGTATATCAACCGGCAAGGCGGTTTACGCTCCCGTCGCATGTCGCAACTCGCCCGCCACCTCCTCCTCTGGAGTCAGAAGCATCTGAGGTCCCTTCGTGCCATCCACATCCCAGGAGTGTTCAATCAGGCGGCCGACGAGCTGTCTTGAGCGGCACTCTCTGGCGAGATCCCAATTTCGTCGGTCATCCGACGTGACGTCTCCGATCCCTCCTTCAGGGAATGAGGGTTACATACGTAACCGAGACGTTTTGTGTTGGTTAGCTACACTGAAAAAAAAAGTTTCGTTGGATCAAAGTAAAACAATTGCTTCATCTTGTTACAAGTAATCGGTTTATTTTTTTCTCAACTGAAAAAAGTAAGTTTGATCAAATCAAATTTCTATAGTCAACTGAAACTAAAAATGTTCTTTCAACCAAATATATTGTTTACATGATCGTAGCACAAATTATCACTACATTTATTTGGATTAACTTTTTTACATATTTTTAGATCAAATATCCAGAAAAATACAAATATAAAATATAGCTGCAAGCAGCAATTACGGGGCCAAGCACTCCAAAGGCAAAATGAGGAGCTAAGCATGGCATGGAGCATCAGACCAAATGCAACGAGTAATAAAAGCAGTTTTAGGATGATTGTAATTGAAATGGCTGAAAAATCATAAATACAACCTCTAGTAATGTGATTAAATGGCTTATCATTTTTGACCAACAGGTGGCGCTGTAATCAAATAATTTTGGTGTGTTCTATGTGAGATGACAATTGCACACACAAAGTTTGTTGACAATTGGTTAATGCATTCAAAATTTATTAGCATTTTTGGAAATTTCATAATGAATGGATTGTGAATTGTTTATTACTCTTGACCAATAGGTGGCGCTGTTACCAAATTGATGTGGTGTGGTCAGTTTGAGGTGTCAATGGCATATCCAAAGTTTGGTGTAAATATGTCAAAGCTTTGCAGAAATACAGCCTCAGATGCAGTTTGGCATCTTTCCAGCAAATTTTGTATATTGACACGAAATCCATAACTTTTTGCCAGCTAGGCCTGAAGATGATCCGAGTCAAATTTGGTGAAAATCAGACCAACGGTGTAGGAGGAGTTTGAAAAAGTAGGTTTTGAACATAAATCAAAATGGCGGACAGGAAGTTCATCCAATTATGGCATAATTGGTATCGATGTTCTCGGCATGATCCAAGGAATCTATCAAGACCAGTTTCATTGCAATAGGCTAATGTAAACAAAAGTTACTAGCATTTTTAGAAATTTCATTATAACTTTTTACCACAAGATGGTGCTTCCCCGAAACGTTTTTAGTACCATGGTGCCGAAGAAGCATACCGAGTTTTGTAACAATACATTAGTGCCTTCGTAAAATATTGCATTTTTTGACAAAATTCAAAATGGCCGACGCCCAAAATGGCTGACATGGGAAAATTGGGTATGGTTCGACTCGGTATGCTCCACCGAATCTAATGAGACCAGTTTTGTGATTTTTACCACTAGGTGGCACAGAGCTGAAACACTGCAGGTAGTCTCAGGTCATGCTTGTTATAACACACACCAAGTTTGGTCTCAATATGCCAAACCATTGCAGAGATATTGCCTCAGATCCATTTTGCGTGCTTCTCGTAGAGTTCGTTCGCACGTTATTCGAGAATGGTGGGATGAATCAACTTGAATTCCATAACTTTTTGCCAGCATGGCCTGTAGATGATCTAAGCCAATTTTGCTGAAAATTGGACGAACCGTCTAGGACGAGTTCAAAAAAGTAGGTTTTACGAACAATTGAAAATAGTGGAAAAACTAAAGCTTACGATTTTTGAACTTTGGTGTCCATTCGACTCGGCATGAGCCAAGGAATCAGAGGAAAAATTTCCTTCTGTGGTTTATGGTTCAAAAGTTATTAGCATAAACATGAGTGAAACTTTGGACAAGTGGTCGCGCTAGAGAGTTTAAGTTAGAGACTCCAAATTTGCTGTGGTTAATGTTGGGACTGTCCTGTGCTGACTGTGCCAAATTTCACAACTTTCCCGCAAGTGGGTCTATGGGCTGCCATAGACTCAAGAGCAGAAGAAGGAACGGAAGAAGAAGAATAATAAGAACGCCAACGGATACAATAGATGCCTACGCACCTTCGGTGCTTGGCCCCTAATTATACATGTTAAGCAATTTCTTCACCTTCAGAATGTGATTTTACTGTTAAAATGAAGCTTTTTACACTCTTGAGAGTCAACATTTTAAAATGTTTATTACATCACAGTGAAATCTTCAACACTCAGTGATATAATTTGCACTTTTAGCATTGCAAAGAAATTTGAGGAAGAATTTACAACAGTTAATAGTGAAAATTGCTTTTAAACCGCATAACACAGAACATTCATCCAAGAAATTTAACATCCATGAGCCACTGAGAAAAGCCACTCACATTTCAGATGACTTGCATTAACTTGAAAAAAGAAAAGAAAAAAGACAGTCTCTCGCATTTGGACAAATTTGAAAAATACATTAGAATGCAAGGTCAACTTCATAAACTCTTCAATACGTTTTAATACATTATAAACTCTTCAATACATTTTACAACAATTCTCCTGATATTTGGTGCTTTTTTTCACATCATTTCACTGAAAAAACCCCCAATATCTTTAGCTTTATTTTTCAGGGAAATCATCATCATAATCATTTACTCATCCTCTTGTAATTCAAATCCATTAGACTTTGGTTATCTTCAAAACACAAATTAAGACATTTTATAATGAAACCTGAAGACTTCCTTTCTCTCCAGTGACAGTCCATTTAACCAAAACTTAGATGATACAAAAAGTCATAAAGGCGTCATAAAATGTATGTGTTTATATGTGAATAAAAGCAAATTAACATCATATAAAGCGATTGTATCTCTTCACAAGAAAAAGAAACCACTCAATTCTTATAGAATACTTTTAAAATACCTTCATGACCTTCTAGAGTACTCTAAATTTTGGTTACCTGAACCTTTAATGGATGGACAGAAAGCTCTCACGTTTCATTAAAAATATCTTAATTTGTGTTTCAAATATGAACCAAAGGTATGGAACAATATGAGGGTGAGTGCATCACAGATTTTTCATTTTTGAGTGAATTAACTCTCAAAGTCTCTGTGTCCATCTGTAAAAACAAACAAACAAACAAACAAAAAAGTTTCCTTTTCTGCCAAGCATGGCTGCTTTTTCTTGTCCTTGCAGAGCTGATCACTTTCTCCAAAGTCTCTGTTTTTCCTGCTTTGAAAGAATTTGAGAAAAAGAATTGAAATTAATTGTAGTATACATATAAATGTCTGAGATCTTTACCTTAAATAACAACAGCATAATTTTCATTAGATCATCTCATGCACTTTGTAATATATTAAAGAACCTTACCTCAAACATGTATGTATTGCTTTGGAATTGGCCTGGTATTGGCTGGTACAGGTCTGTAATATTATGGTACAGATGGAAAAATCTCTTAGACATACCTGTAATTGATAGAGTACAGCAGATATCAGCTGGCCTTAAGAAAAAAAGTAGCACTTACAGTTGTCCTGTTACATCCCATTACATCTCCAAACTGTTGTGAAAAATCATTAAAAACATCTTTCCTAAAAAGGCAAGCAACAGGACCAGTAAATACAGCAGAACGAAGATACAAATTGGCTTAACAGTAATGAGAAATACTACTGAATAAACTAACCAAATGTTTGAAAAAAGAAATCTCTTGACGTTATGAATTAAACATACACAGATTTTTCTTTTATTGTTTGATTAACGACAGGGACAGCAGAAGCTGCTTTAACTTTAAAACTGAATGCATGGATCCAATATATTTATTCACATCTAATTTTCTCCCAAAAGTTTACATTCGCTTAAGACATAACCGACTGTGTTACAGTAATACTCATAAAGACGGACATTTTCGACATACGTTGTGTATATTTGACAATTCAAACGGGCGGGTCTCGTGCACGCGCTTTGAGTGTGTGAGCACAGAGAGCCATTGTGCGATTAACTATTTCAGTTTGGTTTCGGGGCTAATATCGCGTTTAAAATATCAAGCTCTTTATTTTTCATTGATCCATGCTTCTTTGATCACTCTAACGTCTCAGTAACTTTACACAGTCCGAACAAAGAAAGATGCATGGATGTATGCTCATGCCGCCACATGTACATGTGACAAAACACACCCATTAAGCAGTAACTTAGCCAAAATCATACATATCTACTGTAGTAACAATAAACTCAAAGTTATCTGTATAATTACTTACTGATATGATGGAGCTGTGTGTCAGCCACAGTCCTAATGCGGGAAAACAAGATGGCCGTTGATCAGAAAATTCTCAAACCGAACGCTGATGACGTCAGTGGTCACGTGGTTTTCACAGAACGCAAAATTCTTGACTTGGTGTGAAGCAAATAGTTTAAATTACACCAACAAAAATTACTTTTACTTTCAGTTAACTAAACAATTTACTTTAGCTCAATGAAAAGACAGAAAAGACAATTATTTAAGTCGGATCAAGTATAAAATGTTCTTTAGAGTAATGACAAGGCATATTCACTTTTTTTCAGTGTATGCTTTGTTCCTTTGTGCTTTTTTGTTCTTTTGTGCAGTGGCACAGGAGAGTCTTTGAGTTTGTAAAAAACACAACCCAGGCTCATTGGAAATACGTGCCTCTACATACATTTCTGCAGGGCCGGCGCTAGCTATAGGCAGAGCAGACGATTGCCTGGGGCCCTCAGGCTTTGAGGAGGGGCCTCCATAACCGTAGCATCCCCTATACGCCAGTCCACCAGTCAAGATGGGCAGAAATACTAGCCTCTTTGTTCATTGGATATAGTTGAATTGTCACTCACCTGCAATTAAACCAATTAATGTTGCAGTTTCAAAGCGAGTCCCGCCTTCTGAATGTTTGTGTAAGGAACACATACTTCAGGTGCTGCAAACTATGCGATGCAAACGACTAAATAGGCATGCAAAGAAGTACAGATCCTAATGCAGGTGTGAGTTGTTGTCATTTATTTTGGAGACAGCTATTCTAAATATAAACGTGTTCTGTCGTTTACCCTCATTTCATTCACTGCTTTATTAGTACGAGTTTAAAAGAGCGTGAGCACCGTTGACGCGCCCAAAGTAAAAGCAGAGAAGTTTGTATTAAAAGTTAAAAAGCAAACACACTAGAACATTTTTTTATGTTTCAAATGAAGGATCTCAGGTGTATGTTCTATACTCGGCTGATGTCATATTTAAGGTAACAATGCAATACATGATATCATATTATTGATATTAATAATATGACAATATCTGTACTCTGTAGTGAATATTGATTAAATGGGAGGGGGAAATCCTGCCCATACCCAGCTAGGAAAAAAAAATGATAAAATCACTTACTGAGGTGATATTCTGGAACTGTGATTAAATAAAAACAAAAAACAAAACAAAAAAACCCCCCAGCAAAATAACAACAACAACAACATCTTAATCAAACAAAAAAGAGATTACCTTAGACAAAGTTTCATTAATATGTGCATATAGTACCGGTCAAATCTTTGGACCCATTACTATTTTTAATGTTTTTGAAAGAAATTTCTTCTGCTCATCAATCCTGCATTTATTTGATCAAAAATACAGAAAAAAAGTAGTATTCAGCAAGGATGTGTTAAATAGATAAAAAGGTTGGGGTTTTTTTGGGGGGGGGGGGGGGGGGTTTAAACATCTTTTTAACAAGCAAAAAATCCTGAAAAAAGTATCACGGATTATAAAATAAACATTAAGCACCATTTCTAACATTGATAATAAATCAGCATTAGAATGATTTATGTAGAATACTGTGACACTGAAGACTGGAGTAATGGCTGATGAAAATTCAGTTTTGCATCACAGAAATATATTTTAAAGTATAGTAAAACAGAAAACCATTATTTTAAATTGTAATAATATTTCACAATATTATTGTTTATTTTCTGTATTTTTGATCAAATAGGTTAAATCCAGGCTTGATGAGCATAAGAGACTTATTTCAAAAGCATTTAAAATAGTAATGTTTCCAAATTTTTGTAAGAAAAAATATACAAAATTTAAAATTAAATGTTGTATAAATAAAAAGGTTTGGAATCATATTTGTTTCAAGTGCTTATTATTGGGGGTGGGGGGCCTCTAAAATGAATTTAGCCTAGGGCCTCCTAATGTCTAGGACCGGCCCTGCATTTTTGCAGCACTGTAATTATGTACCTTACGGCACGTTTCGCGGCAGTTTCAAAGTGAAATGTCCAGATAGTGGCGCTAAAACACACGTTTAATACGTGACTGTGGCACGTTTTTATTACGTTGGTACAGGCACGTATTACTGCGTTTTTATTATGCTGCATGAGGTACATATTGCGGCTGTTTAGAATTCAAATATCTGGTGAGTGTCGCTAAAGATTAATGCTCTATCATGCTGGAAATATCCCTTACACCAAACCCAAACCTAAACCTACCGATAGTGTTAACAAATGCAAAAGTAATATAAAAACGCATTCGCTGATGCAGCCATGCTATTTTAACTTCCTTATGTGGATTTGAGCTGTTTTGTTGAACTGTAGTTTCCGGGATTCACACCGGAGCTCTTCATCGCCTAAGTGCAACGCCATATTGCGTGAGCTACCGAGTAAACCTGCTGAATTAGAAAACTCATGCATATGAAGCTGTATATGTGACGACAACGTTAAAAAGTATCCATTTTCAAATCGTGCAGGATGTTAAAATTGTTTTGAAGTCATAACTTAACATTCTGCAAGTAACTGTGTGAAAATTAGCCTTTATTAATAAAAACTCTGTACCTGTAAATCATACTTTGTGTGAAAAGGAATAACAATTGTCAGAATTTTACTGCCTCTAGTGTTCAATTCAACTGGAATGCAGTGAATCGTACATATAGGTACGTTTTTTTTCAGTTTTGCAGAGATGTATGTATAGAGGCACGTATTTCCAATGAGCCCAGATTGCAAAAACATCAACAAGCTGAAAAAATAAAACCAAAGCTGTTTTTTTTTTTTTTTTTTTTTTTTTTAGGTAATGTGTAATGTAAGCATCTTAAAACAGATTTCATAAAATTGGTATCGCAAAAAGGATTGTTCAGGAACCAGTATCGAAGTCAAGGTATCAGTATTAATATTGAAAATTTTTGAATGATACCCAGCCCTAATCATATCATATAAATATAAGAAAAAAAACCTACACAGGCATTTTTTGCATTTGTATCTTTAATTTTAAATGCATTATAATACGCTGCATCACACAGTCAGTTATCATCCTGCATAATGTTTCATCAGCAACTACATGCAATGTTAGTTCTTCCATAATTACCATAATACCAAATGAACTTGTTACACTGACAGCCCTAATGGTGCTTTTTAAAATATTTTATGTAAATTCATGTTCCACTTACACTTAAATATTACTTACAATATCAATAGAATTATATTTTTTATTTTTACATAAAATTTAATGTTCTAATTATAAAAAAAACATATTTTTTGTCAAGTGCTTTGTAAGAAATTTTTACATTTATTCCAAATAACAGTAACGCAATAACAAATCTCATATTCCATGTATATTTTATTTGTTAACTGATGTTTAAGCTATTCTTTTAAAAACTTTTGATTATTAGTCATAAAACCTCAGTAAACACTACAGGTGTCATGATGGTCACAGGCATGGGGATGTACCTTTAAATAAATGTAATTAATTTAAATAAAAACAGATAATATTTTCAAGTCATTTCACATTTGTATGTGACATAAAGCAGTGATATCTAAGTGGGTATGTTGTGTGTTTACTTTTTAATTAGTCTTCACATTAACACCATTATTTATTCAATCAGATTTTTTCTCAGGTTTTTCTCAAATTTGCATATGCAGAACATGCATGAAAATTAGAGGCAGGATTTACTGTGTGATCAGCCTAATAAGCCAATCATAGTGTGATGGAGGCATTGCCTCTTCTCATGTGACTTTCCCCCATTCATTCTCAATTACTCCCCACCAAACCCATGGCACGCTTTAGGGGGGTTGTTAATACTGAGTGGTCTCAGCCTTCCTTTTGCCTCCTTTGAGGAAATTCTTCTGAAACAGATCATCAGCATGCTACATCAGTGTCATCACACCATCTTGAAAATCTTTGGATAAAAGAATCTGTTAAATGAATAAAAGTAAATGTAAGGTTAATGGAGTTAAGTTAAGATATAGTTAACATAATTATATACTTTATATCCGGGTACAATAGGTCCTGTAATTATATCACAGAAGAAATTCAAATACATAATATAACACATAATATAGCTCATGCATAATGTAACAAATTATAATAAGAACATTACACAGATGTTATGTAAAATCCATTAAGCAAACACACAGTCTACCCAGGCTCAAAATAATTTAAAAAGTTGTCAGTCTGGAAATGTGAGGAAGGTTGTAACGGTTCCAATGCTCTCGTTGAATTGTAACAGATTGCAGGACCATAAGGTTTAAAGGAATATAGAGATCAAAATGAATGTAAAAATTAAAGTTTTCTAAATGTATTCTTTCTCTTTACAGCACTCGTTCCTGAAGCTTGCTAAGCCCCTTTCCAGCTTGACTCCCCTGATTGTAGCTGCCAAGGAAGCCATCAAGAATAGCAGCCGTTAAGATGTTCCCTCTACCTACACACACAAGCATACACATTCACACAGACACACAAGTACAGTGTGTTTATGTGTGATAGTACAGTTACACAGTATCTGAATCTGGACACAAACACTAACACAAGCACACACTTGCACATGCACTTGCCCTTATAAGGGTGACTGACAGCTATTCAAGGCCTTTGGGATGGGATTGGTCCTGGTCCCTGCCCTCAAACACATTGTGATGTATGGAACTGCCACACTAGTCCATCAATGTGTGTCCACCTCTACACATCTGGAAAGGAGAAAAACTGAAAAACAACTACTGTGTTCCGTCTCTCTGGAATGAAAGATGATGTGTATTACAGTAGACCTCAAAAATTATCCAGTTTAATTTCTTATTTAATATATTCTGAACTGTTTTGGATTACTAGCAACCTTCTTTGGGTTTTACAGGGTTTTTCCTGTGCCTGAAGATGTGTACCTCCAAATCTCGGGATCTCCTCCAGACATCTGCATGACCGCAGCTATTCACAGCAATCATTTTCTTTCTACACTGTGTGTGTGGAAAGTCAGAGAGCAGACAGAGAGAGAGAGAGAGAGAGAGAGGTAAAGAGAGAGGGGGAGAGAGAGAACTTCAGAGCATGTAAGATCCAAGATCAATCTCAAAAAAAGTGTAGAGGGGCCTCATTTATAAAACATGTGTACACACAGATTTGATCTTAGAGTGTGCGTACACTTAAATCCACGCCAGCGCTCATATTTATAAAAACTGCCTTTAATGTGGAAAAGTGCTTAGTGTCATGTCAGGGTCTGAGCAGACGTTCGTACTTTTTCTTTGTCGGAGTACTGCAGGTTTTTGGAAATGTAAGCTGGTCTTGCGGCTCGCTATTCTAAATTAAAGAATATAGACGGTGACTGGTGATCTTTTTTATGTTAATGACATTAATTAGGATTCGTTTACAAGGCAGAGAGCTGAAACCATTCAGTTGCGCGCAAGTTCAAGATCATTTGCGACTCATAGAATTTACATCTGAAAGAGAGGTATACGTTCATTTCTGGGCATACACTCATTCTATGAATCATACATACGCATATCTGAGAGATGATCGTAAGGTCAAATTTAGGATGGTTTCTGCGCAACATTTTATAAATGAGGCCCCAGGTCACATTTCATTAATTTTCAAAAAAAAAACAAAAAAAAAAACACCATAAATAAAATCATTCCTAGTTTTAGGACTATTAAGATTTTTGTAGATATTATTCTACTATACATTATTAATTTTTTGTTTGTCTGTTAAATTTTTCCCAGCATCCTGAATTTGCAAGAAGGCACCTCTCTCTCTCTATGTCATTCTCTCAGAGTGGATTCACAGACTGTGTTTTCATGTGCAATATCTCTGCCATAGGGCTCGGCGTTTAGGCATGAATACCACAACACATAGGTCTAAACTATGCATTTTAAGAGCAAATGCAAAATACTGAAAGCCAAGCCATGAGGAGCCAAATGTAGAGTGGGCTAGTGTGATACTTCCTGGGCATTATGGAGTAGGAAAACCCTGCTGGTGTATTGACATCTGCTCATCACACATTACCAGAGAAACACTGCATTAAGCTATTTAATCTTTCAGAGAGCAGTGTTTGGCTAAAATATTTGCATGATGAAGGGCCATTCACATAAGACTTCTTACTGTTTTTTCATTGTTGACCTATGTGCATATTTACATTTATTCATTTAATAGATTCTTTTATCCAGAGCTACTTAAAAATTAGAAGTATAACAAGCAACTGATGAAGAGGTAAATAAACACAAGTGCTCGTAATACAAAGTTTCAGACATTGTTTAGAATAGTACAAGCTTGGATAGGAACAGTTTTGGAAAACATGATTCACACATTGGTGTCAGCCTTTGGCCTTGCTATTTTGTCTTAGGACACAAATGCCATGTTTTTAAGGCTCAAAGCTCTACGCAATTACACAGACAATTTTACCTACGCATTCTCGATTTTTAGTGTCAGAATGGAGTTATTTACAGTTTGAAGAGAATATTGCTGAGCAAGTTACATTTTATAAATGCTTACACATAGCCAGCTGATTGGAAAAATGTCCAGTTTAATGAAACCGATATTTAACGGTAACTCCATTGCCCCCTGGAGAACTGAGGTTTCTGAAAGTCACAGTAACACAACAATACATGGCATATATACATTATTGAACATAAATGGTATGTATGCAGTGGGAGCGTGCATTTGCAATGTGTTGGCCAAACATTGACATCAGTGTTTGCATACTTGCTCAGAATGTTTTTGTCTAACACATTGTGTTACAAACAGTTCTGTTCCATTCCATTGCACTTTGTCTGGCTGCTTTCGAACAGTAGTTTGCATCTTGTGTGAATGGTCCCTAAAGAGAACAGTCTGTAAATCCCTCTCCCACTTGTTGACGCTCTTTAGTTTCACTGCTTTCCAGTTTGGAACAAACATCAATAGGGGTGCTATTTCTGATGCCTTTTTCAAAAACGGTCAAAAGTTAAAAGTGTTTGATTTTTGCTGAGGTTACCTTAATTCTCACTTGGTTTAACAATATATATTTATACAGTACAGAAGTAGAAGTCCTAAGTGTATGCCCTTGTAGAAGATGTAGGTGTCGAATAGATTGTCAATTGTACACCCAGACTTCTCCACCATAGACAGATGGTACTAGAGTAGATGTAGTTAGCAACAACAATAGACATCTAAAAGCATGGATAGCAATATCTAAATAGTGCTAATGCTTCCATGCATACCGTAATAGATACCACAACCCCACTTACAGTGAATATCAAAGCAGGTAAATGGGAGTGTCATTTTATCGTAGGACCCAGTTTCATGCATGACATAACTGAATTATTTTCCTTGACCTTTGATAAGTTAGCATTGCAAAAAATTGAGGATGATATTCAATGTATGTTGTTATGTTGTATTCTTCTTTTTTTATGAAAACCACTTATGACAGTAATAGTCAGGTGGCTCTTTGATATGTGTTTGTAAATGTTGTGCACCCTAGTTCCAAGAAATACAAGATCAAATCTATGATGGACATGGTGGTGCAAATTCTGCAGATAGCAGTGTCTTGTGCCTGTAACAGAGACTACAGAACCACTAACCAGGCTAACATGACCACTCACGACAAACACTCACTGCATGACCTATACTGCAGCTTACCCCTCTGTACTGAAGCAGATGCAAGGAGGAACACACTCTCACACACAATGCAAATTTACTTATAGCCCGTGGACCCTTCATATTTAATAAGATCTTGGAGCCAAAGTGGACTAGGAGCACATGAAAACGTAAAAATGGTGAAAAGCACCACAATCAAGGAAAGCGCAATGACTCACTCCAGGATTCCTCTTGTCTCTTGTAAATCCCCCATTTCTTCTGAATGTGTGAACCCTGGTACATGTGCTGTAACAAAATCCTTCTATTGGTGTCTAATATGGGAAAGAAACAAAACTGTACATGCTTACAAACACAAATGTTTTCTTTTCAATTTATTATAATTATGACTTTTGAGAACTACTGGACTCATCTCAGCTAAGCCCTCCCCGGCTCTTTGAAAGAAGGCTGGATGTGAGGCATGAGAGTAGGGGGGGGTGTCTATTTTTTTTGGATAAGCTATTTTAAATTGTGGTTGAAGCAATAGACTTTTTGAATTCTAAATTGTGCATGGCTGTGTCTTGAGTGTAAACCAAAAAAGACTAAAATAAAAAATATATATATAATAAAAAAGGGAGAATCCTGCACAGAATGCTGGTTTTTGAACACTGCTGGGCCCAGGAGCATGCAAGGACATTCTAGGACACAATACCATCTACAATTTCAGTGAAACGGTCACTATTCTGGTAATACTTTAGTAATCTTTTATTCATGGGTGACTGCCAATGACATTTTGTACAGTACAGAAGTAGAAGTCCTAAGTGTACGCCCTAGGAAGTAGGTGTCTAATAGATTGTCAACTTGATATCTTTCTTTATAAATAAGTGTTTTTGTGAGAGTTGTGCAATGTATGTGCGTAGATATGATAACCTCAGCCTGCTTTTAGTCTGTCTCTCTAATCACTGTGAAAAATTCAGGATAGTACACCCAGACATCTCCACCAAAGACAGATGGGTACTAGAGTAGATGTAGTTAGCGACAACCATAGACATCTAAAAGCATGGATAGCAATATCTAATATCCAATGTCCAAAAAAAAAAAAAAAATTGCTGAGAGTACTACATAGTCTCACACAGGCGCACACAAGTGCAGCATGCAGTGTTGGTTTCGTTTTGTGTGAAAATATAGCGGAAGGCAGTGAAAGGTTTTACAGAGGGAAACGATATGAATTAAAAAATGAAATAATTATAAATGATTATAATGTATCTCTCAAGGAAACCGACTGTCTTGAAAAAAGTTTCAATGGTATATTCTTTTCATCGTTCCTCCATCTACTGCCTAATATGCAGTATGTATAAGTGCAGCACTGCTTTATTAACAGTGGTTACTGGGGAAACAGCTGTATTTCTGCTATTCCATGAGCTCCATCTGCTGTCAAACAGTGGATTTACATTTTAATTCAGACTGTCTGCTGTTTTTGTTCAACCCAAAATCAGACCACATTATTATATACAGTAGTAAATTTTAACTGGTTGATGGAAAATAAGCTAATGTGCATTCTAAAAAACTAAACAATTTGGATAATGAGTTATCTGGAATTATTAACAGAGCAGATAAAATACTTACATTTTGAGTCATATCTCTATTCTTCTTATCTTTTTTTTTCAAAAACTTTAACATGTAATACATGTTAGTAGATAATGTTACGTTGTAGTCATCCAAACAACATTTTTTGTTCATTTAAAATCCAACCATCGTCATTGTTTCTGCTGTTGTTGCATTTATTACAATTTTTTTTTTTTTTTTAAATGGGGGTCGTTACAAAAATTGAATGTTAAAATGGGGGTCCAATGTAAAAAAGGTTGGAAAGACGCGGGGGGATGTACTGCCTCACCCACCCCCACTCCCCAGTTTTAATAAAATGTAAATTTGTCCCCCGCACCTTTTGTGGGCAAGTGTGTTCACATAGAGATTTTCAAGGGCCAGTGGGAATAGAAACTTTTTTAAATGCGAAGAGACAAGCTAGTCTATGAATGTTCCGACATTATATTCGTATCCACAATGAGGTAATGTGAACATTATGGAGCGCTTAACACTATCATGCAGTGTATGTTTCATTCACACTCAAAACCGGATGGTGCTTACGCGCAGAATGTCCAAAATGGACTAATAGAAGTAATAACTTATGACGTGTTTGTTTGTTTGTTTGTTTTTTTGCTAAGGTTACCTTAATTCTAACTTGGTTTAACAATATATATTTATACAGTACAGAAGTAGAAGTCCTAAATGTATGCCCTTGTAGAGGATATAGGTGTCTAATAGATTGTCGACTTGATATCTTTCTTTATAAATAAGTGTTTGTGTGAGAGTTGTGCTATGTATGTGCATAGATATGATAACCTCAGCCTGCTTTTAGTCTGTCTCTCTAATCACTGTGAAAAATTCAGGATATTACACCCAGACTTCTCCACCATAGACAGATGGTACTAGAGTAGATGTAGTTAGCGACAACCATAGACATATAAAGGAATGGATAGCAATATCTAAATAGTGCTACTGCTTCCATGCATACCGTAATAGATACCACAACCCCACTTAAAGTGAATATCAATGCAGGTAAATGGGAGTGTCATTTTATCATAGGAGCAAATTTCATGCATGACATAACTGAATTACTCTTCTTGACCTTTGATAAGTTAGCATTACAAAAATTTGAGGATGATATTCAATGTATGTTATGTTTTATTATTTTTTTAATGAAAACCACTCATGACAGTAATATTCAGGCGGCTCGTTGATATGTGTTTGTAAATATTGTGCACCCTATAGTTCCAAGAAATACAAGCTCAAACCTATGATGGACACGGTGGTGCAAATTCTACAGATAGCCAGAGGTGGAAAGAGTACGAAAATATTCTACTCAAGTAAAAGTACCATTACATTAATGAAATTTTACTTAAGTACAAGTAAAAGTACCAGTCTAAAAATCTACTCAAGTAAAAGTAAAAAGTAGCTCATTTAAAATTTACTCAGAGTAAAAATATTATATAACATTTATATAACATACTATATAACATTTATACAATATTATATAACATTTATAACAGTGGGAGGGAGGCAAAAATGGGATAGGCCAAGGGTGTCAAACTCAGTTCCTGGAGGGCCACAGCCCTGCACAGTTTAGATATAACCCTAATTAAACACATCTGATCCAGCTAATCTAATCATTTAGGCTTATTTGAAAACTACATGGTATGTGTGTTGGAGCAGGGTTGGAACTAAACTCTGCAGGGCTGCGGCCCTCCAGGAACTGAGTTTGACACCCCTGGGATAGGCCTATAAATCTCAAACTAGTTGTTTTTAATTAAAGGAATCAGTTATTTAGAATAATAAGACATTTGGGCTGTTACCAGGCAAATTAAATCAGTATCAACAAAATTCATCTTTGCAATGCAGATGAAACACAGAAGCTTCATCTGAAGTGGCACAGATGTATTTACACACAGTTTAATGCAGGACATGAATGCATTTAGCCTGCAGTTACAAATGCAGAAATAATGTTTTGATAAGACATAAAATGTTGAATATTCGTTTGAAATGATAAAAAAAAAAAAAATAATAATTTAAACGGTTGATTAACTCAGGAACAAAACACCGTCATTGCTCAGAGACGCAAAACTGTGCTATGGTGGCTGTGTTTGGAATTATTTTTGTTGTCGAAATAGAGCAAAAACAGGCAATATGGTGTCTAAAACACAAGTCTTTTAATTAACTTCTTGTTTTTTGAGCTGTTGTAAAAAATCTATAATCATGCTGATTTTTGGAGAAAAAATGGCACTCTTCATGTGATATTGATTTACTATTTGAAATGATATATATACATTTTCTGCCCCTATAAGTAGTAAGTATGCTACACCGACCTTCAAAATAAATGATTTATGACTTTGACCTTTGACCTCATTCCATAGGGATTAACCTTTTGACCTTT